>JAWPHD010003727.1:75000-207942 GCA_037043455.1 Cyrtodaria siliqua | reverse complement strand
GGTGCAGATTGATTCTAGATTGGCATGTGTCACCTTAAAACATGAATGTGTTGTCTCTCTACAGAGGTTGTAGGCACGTTTGTGTTGGCATTTGACAAGCTTCAGGAAGGAGAGTTTGCCAGGTATCTGGACCTTAGCAACAAGATTGGAGGAGATGTTCTCACACAGGTATTTACTTTTGTTGGTCAAATAACAGGAAAATCAGCAGGGATTCTAACCCATAATATTTTGTATGCCAAGCATGCACTCTACCTAATGTAACAGCTTCTGTAGCTATTTGATAGGTATATTACTCTCTAGAGCTGCAGACATTTCCTGCAACATTAGCAACATTGAGCAATTTAGATCTTTGAAAAAAACTTTTGGCTAGTTATCTACACAATAATGGAATATCTTATGCAAATCATATTTGATAATTTATAAAATATTGCAAAACAAATAACTTTGACTAATCTCAGATAGGCGAGTATCATTAATGTAGTAAAATTAATATGGTAAATAAAACACAGTATATTTAAGGTGTTCTCATTTTAATCAAAATTTAAAGTAAAAAAACGGTGTAGCCGAAATAAATCAAGTTACTAAATTTAACCATCAAATAGTCCTGAATTCAATGTGCCCTTATGTGCTGGTGTCTAGAACCCTCAGGAATACAAACTTTTTATTTACATGTTTTAAGCCCAGTAAAAATAAAGACAGGAAAGTAAGCTTTTAAAGCTGAAGCAAGCAATGTGTTATCTTTTCACCAGATATCAACCAGAGTAACGGTTTTGTTTTCAACAGCTCATAAGGTTATTTGTACTTAGCTTATAAGTTCTAGGGATATTATTTTGGGCACAAGTAATCATTTTGCCATATTACACTATCAAAAATGAGCTATTCCAGTGTATTTGTCCTCTTGTCTGTCGTGGGTTTCACTCAATATACTATAGTAAGTTTAAAGTACAAATAGCCTTGATCAACCTTCCTGATTTTGACATAATCATTGTGCGTGTATAGCCAAATTGTTTGAGCATACAAAGCACATCTTAAAAAGAGATTATCAGTTTTTACCATTAAAATGTAGGTTTCCCAATTCCCTATGTCTGCAATGGCTATAAATGCAATGCCTGTAATAAGTACATACTGTACTTACTGAAAAAAGTTGAATGTTCTGTAAATTTGATAATTTCCCAATCTGTGCATTCTATCAATGGTTTGGATTAAATTATTGTTTATGTGTATATACCATATACATAAACACGGTTTATTTTAAAGGGCTCTGAAAAACGAGAAAAAAAAAGCTGAAAGAATTATCAAAATGCCATGAAAAATAAAGGATATACATGTATGACCTATTGAAAATTTGCAAAGAACGTAAATGGAGGCAGACATCTTGGAACGATGATGTCATCGTGTCATTTTACCATATATGGTATATTGACAAAATACCTTTAAAAGCAAAGAAAATCACTGCAAATGAAAAATAAGTATGCAATTTATACATTTTACAATATCTTGTGAATATTATACGTGGTAAAAAGGCTTGATGACATCATCGTTCTAAGATGGCCGCCTCAATTTATGTTCTTTGCAAATTTTCAATAGGTCATATCTTCTTTATTTTTCATGGCATTTTGATAATTCTTTCAGCTTTTTTTAAAGTTTTTCAGAGCTCTTTTTAAATAAATATTGTTTGAAGATAGTGCATCAACCTCTTTAACATATAAGTTGAAATGCATTGTTGCGCATTTGTTTAAACAAATATCATGCACACGTCTGAAGGACACAACACTTCATGCCACACTATGTATGTTAAATGTTTACTCTTTATTAAATACATCACGCTGTAACTCTGGTGTCACTGTTGGAGTGTTAGGAGAATAATGCTGGTACCCATTCCACAAACAAATCATGAATAGATGGATGAGGCTATTTCCATGTGTTAATGAAAAGTTGCCGACATTTGACATCTTACATTTATTTATATTACTATCTGGTCTATTGATATATAAAAACAGATATGTTATCACTCATTTGGCAGTATTTTATGTTAAACACTTGAACATTAATTGGATGGAAGAGAATATCCTTAATTTTAACATTAATCATTATTGTTATTATTCCTAAAGGTGGTGTTTTCATGTTTCATGGTAATGTGAACGCAAGATATTTTGTTCATTGATAAGTCTTTAGTTATAAATAACAAAAAAATATATAATAGCCATGAAAGACAATACACAAAATATAATGGTCATAAAAGACAATTCATATGGGTTAAATTCGGAAGGGTGATCTGATCTACATGGCTTGTTTCTGACTAATTAAGCATGGTAGTAAGGGACAGTTCCTTTGTCTATGATGGCGTCTGAAGAAATTTGAGGTGTCTCCAATATAGAATATCCTCTAAGTGGGGTGTAAAGACTTGATCTTTGATCTCCAATCTGCCCGTAATCAGAGACTGGGCTCTAGTAAAGTATCATATTTAATAAAACACTTAGTACATGTAATTGATATCAGGTGGGATTTATGAAAGAAACAAGAGTTTTCATGAATATTCATCTCAGGTTTGAAAACAGTGCCCTGTGATATCAACAGTCGCATTTTGAAATTGATTCTTTGTAATTCATGATCAGTGGATTTTAACAATTCAATAATTTGCTTTGAGTTTCTTCCACATTACGTATAACCCATCCAACCCCTTCTCGAAGAACCTTAATTTTGGATTAGAAAGTTTGCATATTGTAAAATTAAAACATTTAAAAAGTAATTTTAAACAGGTTATCACATTTTTTCAGTAAAAAATGTTTTTAAATGTGATATTGTCGAAATATACGTTATAAAATCCTGCTAATATAAGCTTTCCCATCACTTACCGGTAATGGAATTAAGGCAGGACCATGTTACGATTTATCAATCAATTATTATACAGTTTACAAAACATAAAATTGTGCGACCAAGTTCCGCTATGTCCTAAGATCCTCACATTAGTTGAGCATGAAAATCTGAGGTCGTTAAATTTATTTTAATTATGTACCTGTTTTTCCATTCACTAGAGTTTTTGTGCGTGCAAGTAGTTTCATTTAAATAAACATAAACCTACAATACAATCTTCTATTTCATATAATGCCAGTTTAACCTTTTTTTGTTTGTTAATATTTGTGTGTCAAGAAATTACAATGCAACATGTAAATGGCCATCCAGTAATTAGTTGGCGAGTCATTTTCTGCGTTATCTGATCTCTAGATCAGCCCAACATCTAGTTATACTTTTCAATGAGTGTTTCTAACAATGAATAACGTGTTTCAGAAAGGTGTTAAGTTTCCTTAATATAATAGGGTATACGACAAAGAGTTCCTAAAAATAGAAAAATACTGACGGGGTGCCAATCATTATATCTAATTTACATAAATTATTCAAGATAATTTAGTACTTATTATTTTCGGATTTTAAAAATGTTTTTAAAAATTATATCTCCTGATATCCTGAATAAATAATTTTCAGTGGACGATTCATGAAAATATAAATACAAGACTTCCACTTTTACACAATTCAGATATTAAAGGGACACCTGCTAATTTTGAAGTTTTTATCAAGCATTAACACATTTTTTGGTAATGCCAGAACACTTACTCTAGGCCAAAAATAAAATTATGTTTGTTTCCCCTTCCCGACCCATGCAAAAAAGGGTTGGGTAGGTAGGTAGGTAAAATATTTTTTTTATTTCATTTCTTTTATTTGAGATCAAAACTGGAATACATGCTACCTATAAGACACATTTAAGACAAAAAAAAAAAAAAAATTCGCCAGTGTCGAAAAAATAATTCGGGTCGCGGCAATTTCGGTGGGTCGGTCGGGAAGGGGAAACAAACATAATTTTATTTTTGGCCCTAGTAATAATCCTTTTATTATATACTGAACCAAAAAAGTTTAGCACAAATTTTTAGGGACATCGATTAAACATATGAACATTTATATAATTGTTTGAAGCTATTAGCAATGCTAGGTAAGGATGAGACTTTCCAAAATTTGTGTTTGTTTTATTATTTTCTAAGCCTTAGTATCAGAATTACCTCCCATATATTAAAAACAAATTATTTCTTATAGAAATGTATTGCTTTGAACACTTTTATTATTTGGCATGGACAAGAATTGGCCATTCTTTCATTGTATAAAAACCCCGCTAAAATGTGATAAAAAAAGAGTGTTATTCTCAAACAAACAAAAATTCCTAATTTCAAAATTACTTCCCTTTTCATTGAAATAAGAACGATTTTCGATAACCTATAACAGTATGTTCCCAACATATTTGCTTATTTTTATCACCGACTTTGTTTACAAATGACTTCGTAGCATTATTATTGGTCACGCATATCTTTGTCACTTTACGATTGAACCCGTACATACACGGCTTTAATAATCTGGACTATAGAATTAACATGCATTTTATGTGCTAAATTTATTTTTCTCAGTATATAGGGCCTATACCTTCATAAAAATTCTCATAAAATATTACAGAACAGTGTATTAGTAGACTAGTTTGTATACACAGGCAGGCGACAACTTTACAGGACTTCATCATCATACAACATAATTATGGAGTAGTGATACAAAATCAGAAAATAGCGATACTGGTTTTTGTATTCCATTGTAAGAAAATGAAGGTACTATAAGAATATCCCATTGATAGGTATATAATAAACCACACTATGTGATTTGTCTGTATTAATGTTGATGCTACTGATAAAGCATAAACTGCATTAATTAAAATGCAGTTTATTGATATATATTTTTTTTAAATTTTGAAATCTATTTAATTTGAAATCAGATAATGTAATTATCCAACTCGACAGCGACAGGGGTTTGTCAATGAGGGACAATTAAACAGGTGGCCATTATATAGATACACAGTGGTAATTGTCATGTATAAACACCTACCAAGTTCACTGCAATTTAATTTTGCGATACCTGCGTAAAATATGCAGTTGAAATTGGAAAAAAAACACTAGAATGAATATGACAGCGCGACCGCAAAATACCCACGTTTTCTGCAAACAGGTCACTTTCCTTTAACCCTGTATCCATTTTACATGTAATTGTTTTGATCGTTCTTTGATACTCAGATCAGAAATAGTATTATTTATGCTTTTCTGTATACATGTATGACACTGTAAATGAATAAAAAATGTTTAGGGTATTTGTGTATTTGAACTTTTGACCCCTTTGCCAGAGTCCCATGGTGACCCTGGAGCAAATTATACTGATATTCCCAAAATCAATACATTTTATTGAGAAAGAAACTTAGATATTTGACATAATTTATCTCTTCCCCCTCCACCCCACCACCCAGCCCCACAGTATATACTAATCCCTTCATCAAAATGTTCATTTGAGACATAATTAAAAAAGAAATTTGACCCCCTGTTACCCTCCACCTCCAACCCCAGGGAAGACGTCCGAGTTTTAAATAATAAATCATTTGAGATGCTGTGTATCTCTTTCAGAGACGACTATTATACCGATTAATGTGCAAAAGTATGAAAAAATTACACAGTAATCAAATTATTAGTGTATTTGATGCCCCTTCCTCCAGGCCCCACCGATGACGTAGGAGGAAACAAATGTATACAGTGTAATTCCCCACCCCAACCCCCACAGGGAGACGTCTGAGTTCGAAATAATAAAATCATTTGATATGTTGTTTATCTTTCATAGACGTTACATATACCAAGTTATGTGCAAGAATACAAGAATATAGAAAAATTACAGTGTAATTGAATTTTTAGTGTATTTGACCTTTTAACCCCCCTGAGGGACCTGGGTGCGGAGCCATCATCATAATGTTTCATTTGAGACATAAATACAAAAAAAAAGGGTAGTTCATTTAAAAATAATTGCTATCCCTTAACTGTGGCATTGCTAACTCTCAAAAGATAATACCGGGGTCCATATTCAGGTAAGTTGAATACAAGAAGATTTAATCTGGCCTATCTTCATAGACAAATGATCGTTTGCTATTGCTCAAAATGAAAAAAATGTCTTGAGGTGCAAAGATATTAAATGCACATAAAAATTGTGTCATGCATTGTCTACAGATGCCATTGATGTTATACATACATTATATTTAATAGAAAAAAAAAGTAGTTTAATTTCTTTTTTCGTCAATAAAAGAAAAGATCAAAAGAATCTGCCAACAGTCTTATTTCTTCAGCGAATTTTATATCTACAGGCTTTTAATTGGAGCTAATTTTTCAATTCAGAAGGATAAAAAACAAGATTGAAGTTAAATATGTCAAATATGATTGATAAAACAGTGTCAAGACACTTATCCCTGTCATCGGTTTTAACAATGCCCATGATGTGTAGCTAGCATTTATAAAATTAGGATGTAGTGCAGATCATGGCTGTCAAGAGTTGTGTTAAAGGGACAGGCAGAAGAATTGTTTTTTTGTTGTTATGCCCCTTCATTCGATGAATGGTGGAAGGACATAAAGTTATATAGTGTTACTCCTGTCTGTGCGACTCGTGTATGTGTGTGTTGAAAATGTTGTCCAGACTCAAACTTGGGTATCCAATCTTCTCCACAATTAGTCCAATCGTTTATGGGCACAATGTCTCAGCCAAGTTTGATAATCAGCCCCATCGCTCCAGCAACTCCAGAGTTGTGCCCTGTAGAATAGTAAAATTTCATGAATTTAATTTTAATCAGGACTCCAACTTGAATAATTATGGCTCCCTTGATTTTGTGCTTTCTGTGTGTCTGTAGGTCTGTCTGTGTAACCGATGTCCGATCAATAACTAGAGAATGGTTGGACCTAGGGTTCTCAAACTTGGAAGGATGGTTGGTCATGACAAGTAGATGACCCCAATTGATTTTGGGGTCACTAGGTCAAAGGTTAAGGTTGTGGTGACATTGACTATCAAAACGATATCCGATCAATAACTAGAGAATGGTTGGACCTAGGGTCCTCAAACTTGAAAGGATGGTTGGTCATGACCAGTAGATGACCCCTATTGATTTTGGGGTTACTAGGTCAAAGGTCAAGGTCGCGGTGACCTTGACTACCAAACCGATGTCCGATCAATAACTAGAGAATGGTTGGACCTAGGGTCCTCAATCTTGGAAGGATGGTTGGTCATGACCAGTAGATGACCCCTATTGATTTTGGGGTCACTATGTCAAAGGTCAAGGTCGCGGTGACATTGACTATCAAAACGATGTCTGATCAATAACTAGAGAATGGTTGGACCTAGGGTCCTCAAACTTGGAAGGGTGGTTGGTCATGACCAGTAGATGACCCCTATTGATTTTGGGGTCACTAGGTCAATGGTCAAGGTCGCGGTGACCTTCACTATCAAAACGATGTCCGATCCATAACTAGACAATGGTTGGACCTAGGGTCCTCAAACTTGGAAGGATGGTTGGACATGACCAGTAGATGACCCCTATTGATATTGGGGTCACTAGGTCAAAGGTAAAGGTCGCGGTGACCGTGACTATCAAAACGATGTCCGATCAATAACTACACAATGATTGGACCTAGGGTCCTCAAACTTGGAAGGATGGTTGGTCATGACCAGTAGATGACACCTATTGATTTTGGGGTCACTAGGTCAAAGGTCAAGGTCACGGTGACCTTGACTATCAAAACGATCCCCGATCAATAACTAGACAATGTCCGATCAATAACTAGAGAATGGTTGGACTTAGGGTCCTCAAACTTGGAAGGATGGTTGGTTATGACCAGTAGATATTAGGCCGAACAAAATAATATGGTTCAGGTAACACTGGCAAAAAAATAGGGTAGGTAGGTAGGCTTTTTTTTTCTCAGTAATGAATTCAATTCTGATAATGAATTTAATATGTTAAATTACAATACCTTGAGTTTGATTTTTTTTGGCATCATCAACAATTTTTTTTTTTAATTTTTGTCTTGCCTTTTTGAAGAAGAAAATAGACATAGGTGTTGCTTTTCCGGCGGCGGCGGCGTCAACATTCAAGTTTTGCGTTTAGGTCATTTTCTCACAAACTGTATGCACTAGACCTTTCAAACTTTGCTTATAGTTGTATCATGGGTGGTACATCGCAACGTGGCAAAGCAAATGTGGAAGTGACCTTGACCCTCCAAGCAAAGGGCAGATAACTTAGTAATTTTTAGGTTCAAGTTTTGCGTTTAGGTCATTTTCTCACAAACTGTATGCACTAGACCTTTCAAACTTTGCTTATAGTTGTATCATGGGTGGTACATCGCAACGTGACCACGCAAATGTGGAAGTGACCTTGACCCTCCAAGCAAAGGGCAGATAACTTAATAATTTCTAGGTTCAACTTTTGCATTTAGGTCACTTTTTCACAAACTGTATGCACTAGACCTTTAAAACTTTGCTTATAGTTGTATCTTGAGTGGTACATCGCAACGTGACAAAGCAAATGTGGAAGTGACCTTGACATCCAAGCAAGGGCAGATAACCTTATATTTTTTACCTTCAAATTTGCCGTTTAGGTCACTTTTTCACAAACTGTATGCACTAAGACCTTTCAAACTTTGCTTATAGTTGTATCTTGAGTGGCACATTGCAACGTGACAAAGCAAATGTGGATGTGACCATCACCATCCAAGCAAAGGGCAGATAACTTTAATTGTTACATTTACATCACTTTCTCATGAACTAGAATTATGCACTAGATGTTTTAAACCTAATTTATAGCTTAATCTTTGGAAGAAAACATATTCTATTTTGACGTAGTTGTGTCTTCGTTAGTGCATCTTTTTTTTTGATGCCTGGCTTTCATGTATGACCTTGACCTACTTTTTGGAGCTGATGATTTTTAGCTCTACTGGCCAAAGGCCTTCATTTTTCAACCGATCTTTACCAAACTTTACCAGATTGTTAATATCAATGAAAGCTCGCACAAGTTAGAAAACCAGCCAGATCGGACAAATAATAGCGGAGTTATGGCCCTTGATTTTATTAAAAATGCTATATTCAGCCTTGTAGGGCTTTCATTTTTTTCTTCTGATCTTTACCAAACTTTACCAGATGTTTTGCCTTTTTTTTTCTTTAATTTTTAGCTCTACTGATCAGAGATCAGCAGAGCTTATGCCGTGGTGCGGCGTCCGTCTGTCCGTCTGTCTGTCTGTCCGTCTGTCTGTCCGTAAACTTTTATTTGTAGCGACAACTCCTCTGAAACTACTGGATGGATATTCATGAAACTTTACAGAAATGTTGCCCATAAAGTCTAGTTGATCCTAGCAAAAATTCATGTTGATGTGAAATCCAAGATGGCCACCAAAGCTAAAAATAGAGTTTTTAAATACAAGTTTGTAGCGACTACTTCTTGAAAACTATAAGTGATATTGATATGGGACTTTTTCTAAAATGATCAGCATGACATGATGTTGATCCTTGTCAAAAATCGTTTTGATTCAATGTTAAACATGGCTGCCAGCGGCCATCTTTGTTTACATAGAGTTATATAGTAAAAACTTGTAGCGACTACTCCTCTGAAACTACTTGACGGATTGTCATGAAACTTTACAGGAATGTTGCTCTTGATGTCTAATTGATCCTAGCAAAAGTTCAGATCTGCCAGAAATTCAAGATGGCCGTCACAGCTAAAAATAGATTTTTAAAAAATATGTTTGTAGCGACTACTTCTTGAAAACTATAAGTGATATTGATATGGGACTTTTTCTAAAATGATCAGCATGACATGATGTTGATCCTTGTGGAAAATTATTATGATTTGACGTTAAACATGGCTGCCAGTGGCCATCTTCGGTTACATAGAGTTATATAGTAAAAACTTGTAGCGACTACTCCTCTGAAACTACTTGACGGATGTTCATGAAACTTCACAGGAATGTTGCTCTTGATGTCTAGTTGATCCTAGAAAAATTTCAGGTCGGCCGGAAATTCAAGATGGCCGCCACAGCTAAAAATAGATTTAAAATAAATAAGTTTGTAGCGACTACTTCTTCGAAACTATAAGAGATATTGATATGGGACTTTTTCTAAAATGATCAGTATGACATGATGTTGGTCCTTGTCGAAAATCGTTTTGATTTGACGTTAAACATGGCTACCAGCGACCATCTTTGTTTACATAGAGTTATATAATGAAAACTTGTAGCGACTACTCCTCTGAAACAACTTGACGGATTTTCATGAAACTTCACAGGAATGTTGCTCTTAATGTCTAATTGATCCTAGCAAAATTTCAGGTCGGCCGGAAATTCAAGATGGCCGCCACGGTTAAAAATAGATTTTCAAAAAACAAGTCTGTAGCGACTACTTCCTGAAATCAGAATCAATCAGTAGAGCTTCAAGGTCATTGACCTCTTGTTTTTCTTTGTTTTAATTATTTTGTTTTAATTATTTCTTGGGTTTGAATTTATTTTTTATTTTTTTTTTGGTAATTTTCTTATTTCTTTATTATTTGTTTAATTTTTTTTTTTGGTGTTAACGCCATGTTAGCAGGAAGCATTGCTGTGCCTATTGTATTTTTTTTCCCTGTTCATTGATTTTGATGGAATTTCAGCCCCTTGACATTTCTATTTTAAATTTCTTGATTATTATTATTTTTTTTTTTTTAATTTTCTTATTCCATTATTTTTTGTTTTCAATTTTGTTGTTGTTGTTAACGCCGTGTTAGCAGGAAGCATTGCTGTACCTATTGCATTTTTTCCCCCGGTTCATTGATTTTTGATGGAGTTACAGCCCCTTGACATTTTTTTTTAAATTTCTTGTCAGCGTTCCTAAACGCCTTGTTTGATTTTTGATGGAGTTACAGCCCTTGACATTTTTTTTTAAATTTCTTGTCAGCGCTACTCCTCCTAAACGCCTTGTTGGATTTCGACGAAACTTGGCAGGAAGCATCGGTAAGATGTCTAGTTGTGCATATCACGCTTTTGTTCCAGTTTGCTGATTTATGACAGAGTAATGGCACTTTGACATTTTTACTTTAAATTTCTTGTCGGCGCTACTCCTCCTAAACGGCTTGTTGGATTTCTACAATATTTCGCAGGAAGCCTCAGTATGATGTCTAATTGTGCAAAGCGTAGTATATCAATGAAATTTTGAACAAGTTCGAAAACCAGCTAGATCTAGTTAGTAACGACAGGTTATGGCCCTTGATTTGTTGAAAAATGCTGTATTGTATTTTTAGCTCTACTGATCAGAGATCAGCAGAGCTTATGCCGTGGTGCGGCGTCCGTCGTCCGTCCGTCTGTCCGTCCGTCCGTTAACTTTTATTTGTAGCGACTACTCCTCTGAAACTACTGGATGGATATTCATAAAACTTTACAAAAATGTTGCCCATGAAGTCGAGTTGATCCTAGCAAAAATTCATGTTGATGTGAAATCCAAGATGGCCGCCAAAGCTAAAAATAGATTTTTTAAAGACAAGTTTGTAGCGACTACTTCTTGAAAACTATAAGTGATATTGATATGGGACTTTTTCTAAAATGATCAGCATGACATGATGTTGGTCCTTGTCGAAAATCGTTTTGATTTGACGTTAAACATGGCTGCCAGCGGCCATCTTTGTTTACATAGAGTTACATAATGAAAACTTGTAGCGACTACTCCTCTGAAACTACTTGACGGATTTTCATGAAACTTCACAGGAATGTTGCTCTTGATGTCTAATTGATCCTAGCAAAATTTCAGGTCGGCCGGAAATTCAAGATGGCCGCCACGGCTAAAAATAGATTTTTACAAAATACAAGTTTGTAGCGACTACTTCTTGAAAACTATAAGTGATATTGATATGGGACTTTTTCTAAAATGATCAGCATGACATGATGTTGGTCCTTATCAAAAATTGTTTTGATTCGACGTTAAATGTGGCTGCCAGTGGCCATCTTTGTTTACATAGAGTCATATAGTAAAAACTTGTAGCGACTACTCTTCTAAAACTACTTGGCAGATTGTCATGAAACTTTACAGAAATGTTGCTCTTAATGTCTTATTGATCCTAGCAAAATTTCAGATCGGCGAGAAATTCAAGATGGCTGCCACAGTTAAAAATAGATTTTTAAAAAATAAGTTTGTAGCGACTACTTCTTGAAAACTATAAGTGATATTGATATGGGACTTTTTCTAAAATGATCAGCATGACATGATGGTTATCCGAGTCGAACATTATTCTGATTCGACATTAAACATGGCTGCCAGTGGCCATCTTTGTTTACATAGAGTTATATAATGAAAACTTGTAGCGACTACTCCTCTGAAACTACTTGACGGATTTTCATGAAACTTCACAAAAATGTTGCTCTTGATGTCTAATTGATCCTAGCAAAATTTCAGGTCGGCCGGAAATTCAAGATGGCCACCATGGCTAAAAATAGATTTTCAAAATACAAGTTTGTAGCGACTACTTCTTGAAAACTATAAGTGATATTGATATGGGACTTTTTCTAAAATGATCAGCATGACATGATGGTTATCCGAGTCGAACATTATTTTGATTCGACATTAAACATGGCTGTCAGTGGCCATCTTTGTTTACATAGAGTTATATAATGAAAACTTGTAGCGACTACCCCTCTGAAACTACTTGACGGATTTTCATGAAACTTCACAGGAATGTTGCTCTTGATGTCTAATTGATCGTAGCAAAATTTCAGGTCGGCCGGAAATTCAAGATGGCCACCACAGCTAAAAATAGATTTTCAAAAAAACAGTTTGTAGCGACTACTTCCTGAAATCAAAATCAATCAGTAGAGCTTCAAGGTCATTGACCTCTTGTTAGTTATGCCGTGGTGCAGCGTCCGTCGTCCGTCTGTCTGTCCGTCTGTCCGTCCGTCTGTCCGTAAACTTTTATTTGTAGCGACTACTCCTCTGAAACTACTTGATGGATATTCATGAAACTTTACAGAAATGTTGCCCATGAAGTCTAGTTGATCCTAGCAAAAATTCATGTTGATGTGAAATCCAAGATGGCCACCAAAGCTAAAAATAGATCTTTAAAATACAAGTTTGTAGCGACTACTTCTTGAAAACTATAAGTGATATTGATATGGGACATTTTCTAAAATGATCAGCATGACATGATGTTGATCCTTGTCAAAAATCGTTATAATTCAACTTTAAACATGGCTGCCAGCGGCCATCTTTGTTTACATAGAGTTATATAGTAAAAACTTGTAGCGACTACTCCTCTGAAACTACTTGGCAGATTGTCATGAAACTTTACAGAAATGTTGCCCATGAAGTCTAGTTGATCCTAGCAAAAATTCATGTTGATGTGAAATCCAAGATGGCTGCCAAAGCTAAAAATAGATTTTTAAAATACAAGTTTGTAGCGACTACTTCTTGAAAACTATAAGTGATATTGATATGGGACTTTTTCTAAAATGATCAGCATGACATGATGTTGGTCGTTGTCAAAAATCGTTTTGATTCGACGTTAAAAAAAGGCTGCCAGCGGCCATCTTTGTTTACATAAGAGTTATATACTAAAAACTTGTAGCGACTACTTCTCTGAAACTACTTGGCGGATTTTCATGAAACTTTACAGGAATGTTGCTCTTGATGTGTTATTGATCCTAGCTAAATTTCAGATCGGCCAGAAATTCAAGATGGCCGCCACAGCTAAAAATAGATTTTTAAAAAATAAGTTTGTAGCGATTACTTTTTGAAAACTAGAAGTGATATTGATATGGGACTTTTTCTAAAATGATCAGCATGACATGATGTTGGTCGTTGTCAAAAATCATTTTGATTCGACGTTAAACATGGCTGCCAGCGGCCATCTTTGCTTACATAGTTATATAGTAAAAACTTGTAGCGACTACTCCTCTGAAACTACTTGACGGATGTTCATGAAACTTCACAGGAATGTTTCACTTGATGTCTAGTTGATCCTAGCAAAATTTCAGGCTGGCCGGAAATTCAAAATGGCCGCCACGGCTAAAAATAGATTTAAAATAAATACATTTGTAGCGACTACTTCTTGAAAACTGTAAGTGATATTGATATGGGACATTTTCTAAAATTATCAGCATGACATGATGTTGATCCTTGTCGAAATTTATTTCGATGCAACTTTAAACATGGCTGCTAGCGGCCATCTTTGTTTACATAGATTTATATAGTAACAACTTGTAGCGACTACTTCTCTGAAACTACTTGACACATTTTTATGAAACTTCACAGGAATGTTGCTCTTGATGTCTAATTGATCCCAGAATTTTGTTAGGTCGGCCGGAAATTCAAGATGGCCGCCATGGCTAAAAACAGATTTTTTAAAAAAAAGTTTGTAGCGACTACTTCTTGAAAACTGTAAGTGATATTGATATGGGACTTTTTCTGAAATGATCAGAATGACAAGATGTTGATCCTTGTCGAAAATTACTTTGATTCGACATTAAACATGGCTTTCAGTGGCCATCTTTGTTTCCCTAGAGTTATATAGTAAAAACTTCAACTTGTAGCGACTACTCCTCTGAAACTACTTGACATTTCTTTATGAAACTTCACAGGAATGCTGATCACCTAGCTATCAAAATCTATCAGTAGAGCTTCAAGGTCATTGACCTCTTGTTAATGACTAAAATGTTTACAAACTTTCATTTAAGCATCATTGACCTTTTTATTTTTAAGTCCAGCCCCCGTTAGGCGAGACATGTGAATCCACGGATTTCTTGTTTAATTTTTAGCTCTACTGATCAGAGATCAGCAGAGCTTATGCCGTGGTGCGGCGTCCGTCGTCCGTCTGTCCGTCTGGCCGTCTGGCCGTCTGTCCGTAAACTTTTATTTGTAGCGACTTCACAGCTGAAACTACTGGATGGATATTCATGAAACTTTACAGAAATGTTGCCCATAAAGTCTAGTTGATCCTAGCAAAAATTCATGTTGATGTGAAATCCAAGATGGCCACCAAAGCTAAAAATAGAGTTTTAAAATACAAGTTTGTAGCGACTTCTTCTTGAAAACTATAAGTGATATTGATATGGGACTTTTTCTAAAATGATCAGCATGACATGATGTTGATCCTAGTCAAAAATCGTTTTGATTCAACGTTAAACATGGCTGCCAGCGGCCATCTTTGTTTACATAGAGTTATATAGTAAAAACTTGTAGCGACTACTTCTCTGAAACTACTTGGCGGATTGTCATGAAACTTTACAGGAATGTTGCTCTTGATGTCTAATTGATCCTAGAAAAATTTCAGGTCGGCCGGAAATTCAAGATGGCCGTCACAGCTAAAAATAGATTTTTAAAAAATAAGTTTGTAGCGACTACTTCTTGAAAACTATAAGTGATATTGATATGGGACTTCTTCTAAAATGATCAGCATTACATGATGTTGATCCTAGTCAAAAATCGTTTTGATTCAACGTTAAACATGGCTGCCAGCGGCCATCTTTGTTTACATAGAGTTATATAGTAAAAACTTGTAGCGACTACTCCTCTGAAACTACTTGGCGGATTGTCATGAAACTTTACAGGAATGTTGCTCTTGATGTCTAATTGATCCTATCAAAATTTCAGGTCGGCCGGAAATTCAAGATGGCCGTCATAGCTAAAAATAGATTTTTAAAAAATAAGTTTGTAGCGACTACTTCTTGAAGACTATAAGTGATATTGATATGGGACTTTTTCTAAAATGATCAGCATGACATGATGTAGATCCTTGTGGAAAATTATTTTGATTCGACGTTAAACATGGCTGCCAGTGTTCATCTTTGGTTACATAGAGTTATATAGTAAAAACTTGTAGCGACTACTCCTCTGAAACTACTTGACGGATGTTCATGAAACTTCACAGGAATGTTGCTCTTGATGTCTAGTTGATCCTAGAAAAATTTCAGGTCGGCCGGAAATTCAAGATGGCCGCCACAGCTAAAAATAGATTTAAAATAAATAAGTTTGTAGCGACTACTTCTTCAAAACAATAAGAGATATTGATATGGGACTTTTTCTAAAATGATCAGTATGACATGATGTTGGTCCTTGTCGAAAATCGTTTTGATTTGACCTTAAACATGGCTGCTTTGTTTACATAGAGTTATATAATGAAAACTTGTAGCGACTACTTCTTTGAAACTACCTGACGGATTTTCATGAAACTTCACAGGAATGTTGCTCTTAATGTCTTATTGATCTTAGCAAAATTTCAGGTCGGCCGGAAATTCAAGATGGCCGCCACGGTTAAAAATAGATTTTCAAAAAACAAGTCTGTAGCGACTACTTCCTAAAATCAAAATCAATCAGTAGAGCTTCAAGGTCATTGACCTCTTGTTTTTTTCAAATTTGTTAAAAAAGATTTTTTTTTTTTTTTGATTTTTTTTTTTTTTGATTTTTTTTTTTTATTTATTGTCTCGACTGATCAGAGCTTATGCCGTGGTGCGGCGTCCGTCGTCCGTCTCTCCGTCCGTCTGTCCGTAAACTTTTATTTGTAGTGACTACTCCTCTGAAACTACTGAATGGATATTCTTGAAACTTTACAGAAATGTTGCCCATGAAGTCTAGTTGATCCTAGCAAAAATTGATGTTGATGTGAAATCCAAGATGGCCGCCAAAGCTAAAAATAGATTTTTAGCTCGACTGATCAGAGATCAGCAGAGCTTATGCCGTGGTGCGGCGTCCGTCGTCTGTCTGTCTGTCCGTCTGTCTGTCTGTAAACTTTTTTTTGTAGCGACTACTCCTCTGAAACTACTGAATGGATTTTCATGAAACTTTACAGAAATGTTGCCCATGAAGTCTAGTTGATCCTAGCAAAAATTCGTGTTGATGTGAAATCCAAGATGGCTGCCAAATCTAAAAATAGGTTTTTAAAAAACAAGTTTGTAGCGACTACTTCTTGAAAACTGTAAGTGATATTGATATGGGACATTTTCTAAAATGATCAGCATGACATGATCGATGCGACTTTAAACATGGCTGTCAGCGGCCATCTTTGTTTACATGGAGTTATATAATGAAAACTTGTAGCGACTACTCCTCTGAAACTACTTGACGGATTTTCATGAAACTTCACAGGAATGTTGCTCTTGATGTCTAATTGATCCTAGCAAAATTTCAGGTCGGCCGAAAATTCAAGATGGCCGCCACGGCTTAAACTAAATTTTCAAAAAAAAAAATTGTAGCGCCTACTTCCTGAAATCAAAATCAATCAGTAGAGCTTCAAGGTCATTGACCTCTTGTTTTTTAATTTTGATTTTTTTTTTTTTTTAATTTTTGCATAAATTTTTTAGGATCGGCCCCTTAAAAAAAGGGTCGGTCGGGTTACCTGAACCACACATGTTTTTTATGTGGCCTTACTGATACAGATAGTAGATACAGTCACAGGGATATTGAATATCAAAACGATCTCAGATCAAAAGAGAACGGTTGGACCTAGAGTCGTCAATTATGTCTGTTCGGGCGTTTGGGGGAGCCATACGTTTTTGTCCCATGGACAATAACAGTTTCTAGTTCTTATCCAATTTTCTCCAAACTTGGTCGAATCGTATATGGGTACAATGTCTCAAGCCAAGTTTGATAATCGGCCCCTTCGCCCCAGTAATTCCAGAGTTATGCCCCTTGGAATAGTAAACATTCATGAAATTGATGTTGTCCAGACAATGTCTTGGCTAAGTTCGATAATCGGCCCTATCGAACCAGTAATTCCAGAATTTTGCTCCTTGGAATAGTAAAAATTCATGAGTTGATGTTGTCCAGACTCTAACTTATCCAGTCTTCTCCAATCTTGGTTAAATTGTATGGGCACAGCGTCTCGGCTAAGTTCAATAATCATCCCCATTGCCCCAGTAATTCAAGAGTTATGCCCCTTGGAATAGTAAAAAATCACAAAATTAATGATGTCCGGACTCATAACGTGAGTAATTGTTATCCAGTTTTCTCCAAACTTGATCAAATTATATATGTGTATTATGGGCACAATGTCTCGGCCAAGTGCAGATAATCGACCCCTTCGCCTCAGTAATTCCAGAGTTATGCCCCATGGAATAGTAAAAATCAGTAAATTAATACCTAATATTTTTAGTAAAATTAGTACCAGGTATGTTTTTTCAGCCAAATTTAACCCCAAAAGCTACAGTTTTAACAAAACTAAATCCAAAATATTGTTAAAACATTTATCAGATCAATTATTTGTTTAGGGGCATTTATGTCAGACCAAAAAGAAACATTAAACATGTTTGGCTTGTTTTAATGGATGCAACTGTGAAGAACTGTCCATGTTAACATGATGTAAAGAACTGGCCACACGATTGCAAGAGAATTGCCCACACAATTACAATGTGTCCCTTTAACAATTATTATTGACCCAGAAAGACACTAAGCGAAGGTGATTTAGTAGACATATGATTGAAATATCATCACATACTGTTGGCATATTTTGAAATAAATAATTAAAAATTATGGAATAAAATTATTTGTAATTTTAATTATGCTATTAATAAAATATTGAATTGGTAACTTTTCAAAATCTAAAGAGTTTATGATGGAATACTAAAGCTTTATTTTCTCATGAAAAACTACATAAAATTATTAAATAAAATTGTATAAAAAGTATAAATTTACATACAAACGATATAGGTCCTGGTTTTAATAAACAATGTACATTCCAAACTATTTTTCAGTCTAAACCCCAGATTTACGAACCTGAAAGCCGGATTTTGTTCCAGAATTTTTTTTTTAGCTTGATAAACCCTCATTATCACTATATCAACGAAAAAACAATTGTAAGTCTTAAAACCGATTTTAAGAATTTGAAAACTGAATTTAGCTCTCGAAACTGGTTTTTGATTGATAAACATACATTATCGCTAAATAATACTGATTTTGAGATGGTAACTGGCATTATCAAATTGGTATCAAACTTTATACGTACATATTTAGTGGTGAAAAAAAATATGATTGGGTCAAAAAGTATATACTGGCTGTATACCAGATATCGTCATTTTTGTCTCGCCTTTTGAAAAAATGTGAGACATAGGTGCCGCTAATGTTGGCGGGCTCGACGGCGTCAACATATTGTATTATAACTTTTTTGTCCTTGTGAGTAGAATGTTAAAATTTCATATATAACCTCCTGGTCATTGCCCGTCTTAATGCCAATAACTTCCAGCCCTGCAACTGACCGTGGGTCCGAGTCGAGGTCACTTAAATACATGTACCGTCACCAAATTTTAACACAAATATTGACGGTACATGTATTTTAGTGACCTTGACTCCGACCCACGGTCAGTTGGAGGGTTGGAAGTTATTGGCATTAAGACGGACAATGACCAGGAGGTTATATATGAAATTTGAACATTCTACTCCCAAGGACAAAAAAGTTATAATACAATACGTCAGCGTGAAAGTTTTTGTTAAAGTTTTGGTTAAAATTTGCGTAAACATTTGCGTGAACATTTTGGTTAAAGTTCTTATAACTTTGTTGTCCTTTGGAGTAGAGTGTTCAAATTTCATATATAACTTCACTGGTTATTGTTTTTCTTATTCCAGTAACTATCAGTCCCCAACTGACCCTATGTCAAGGTCAGTTTCCTCTTAAATGCACTTACCGTCTCCAAAAAAAAGGTGTTAAAGTGCGTTAAATTTTTTATAACTTTGTTGTTCTTTGGAGTAGAGTGTTCAAATTCCATATATAACCTCACTGGTCATTGTTCAAGGTCAGGGTCACTTTAATAAATTTATATTCTCCAAATTTCACATTGTTTTCGTAGCACTGCAGCAATGTACAGTGTTCAAAATCTCATATATAAACTCACTGGACATTGTTCTTGTCCAGCCATAAACTCATTGTTCTTGTCCAGCCATAATCTGTATAGCTTTCTTCTATTTTAAATGCATACACATTCCAATTTTCATGTGAGTTTTATAAGGTTTGACAGGAACTTAATTGCATTATCTTTTTTATGTAGCTACTGCAACAAGCTGGGTAATTTGATACTCCAGAAAAAGTTTATCAAAAGCTACACTTTGGAAGGTTAACTTTTTACTTTAATTCCAATCAGTGTAACATATATAAGGGTGTAAATATTCTGGATACAAATATGTTTAAACAAATAACAAAACTTTCTCTTATTGACTCAGTTATTAAATTCAAAAAATATATAATTACAAATTCCCTTAAATACTGTCTTGATAGCATTTGCCATGGTGATTAGACTGTCAGATATAATTACCATTCTAACAGACTGCCAGAAGTTTAAGAATTAACAACAATGGAAGTTTAAGAATTAATAACAATTGAAAAAAAATGCCTCTTTCATAGCAGTATAGAACATTATTACATTAAAATTATATGTATTGACATTTTCCCTGATAAGTGATAATTGAAGCAATTACAGTATACAGCCACCACATCACTGGGGCTTAATTTATTGTCTGCAGCTGGGTAATTTGATACTCCAGTAAAAGTTTATCTGTATTATAAATTCTTTTAAAGGTACACATGACAATCTGAACGTTTTAAAATCACAGCCTTGCACTAGTTTTTCTGCATAACTTGTATTGTATAATAGTCATTAATATTAATTACACTAAAATAAATATGAAGTAAATTAATTTACATATAATTAACTGTTGATAATAATGCACCAATAATGTATGTTCAACTTATCGTAAAATCAGTGAGAAACATTGAAAACTTAATTTATTTATATGCAAGTAACTAGGTTTAAGAATATGATACTGGATATATAAATTGAAACAATAATTGCAATGCTTCATAAACTCTTCAAGATTGCCATATGTCCCTTTAAGATAATGAAATGAATGAATGTATACAATTTGCCATTACCATTGTAACATACTGCCATGTTCTAAAACCAGCAACAGAATTACATTAATTTTAATATGAGTTGACATTTCTTGATAAAACATCATACATGCAGATTAATTAACATGTCAGTTCCTGAAACAATACAAGTTGGCAAATTACTTCAATTTTACATCAAGTCCAATGTGTAGTTTCTGCAGATAGCTATCAGGTATTAAAGGGAACTCGAGATTGACATGTCTGTTTGCACTTCCAATACAATGTTCATTATAGACTTTGTCTAATCAGTTTGTAGTAAATAAGTATTGTTATGATGTGCAACAATACATATGTACATAAAATATGCATTGTGGTAGACTAAATAAACCTCATAAGTTTTGTTTGTTTGTTTGAATTGTGTTTTACGTCATTTTCAACACATGTAAGGTTATATATATGACCGTCAATTTTTTGTGGTGGAGGTAGACCACCCACTTTTACTGGGTAGAACCAATACTGTACATGGGAAATAAACCTCATAAGAATAAAAACTAAAACAGACGGGTCAATTTAATATACTGCTACAATGGTACATAAATGTTGAACGTTCTAAAATACTTTGTACGAATTTGCATTTGCTTTCATATTTTTGTTTATCGCATAACTATATTAACAAAAGTATTTTAAAATTGAATAACGTTTTAAAGTTCAATTAACTACCATACACGTGTAGTCTGTCTTTTTGGGGCAGGATTGCAAAATCAAAATCCAGTGTATAGAATGGTAATGCTTGTCCATCCAATAATATTTGCATTTAGCTTCATTTATTGAAAATTATGAATGCTACCGTACGATATACTGACAGTCTTGCTTGACTTTGTTAACAATTACTATAAACCCTCGATTTTGTCAAGATGAAGGTCGCTTGAAACATGTATGGTGGACATGTTTCTTTAGGCGAGACATCATGTTGCGCGCAACTCTTTATATGTTGGTTCTTCTATATATCTTAATCAAAACTAGTCATCTCACAAGTATTTTTGCTGGTAGAGAAGCTTACCCCTTTGTCGTAAATATTCTGCCTTTACATTGTTTCTATCTCGGTAACAAGTGTCACATGACTGTTACAAAATATAGACTGAAATGGGTCGGTGGTCTGAGCTGAATATAGTAGTTATCGTCATCTTCCGTTTAATACCGAATAACCCATATTTGGGATGATGAAAACTTGTGTAGTTATATACCATTGCATTTGAATACACCATAAAAATTGTCAGAAAAAAGTTATATCTACAATTTAAAATGATTTTTTCGCTGCACCCATCAAGTGTATCGACGTTTTCATAATTTAAAGGGAAATAACTGTTTGCAAATTTAAATTGATTGACGTGTACTCATTGTCTCCCCTGGCTGAGATGGGCATGTGAAATTGATTCAAAAAGGGTCAGATATTTTAAAAGGAAATCTTCATGCGCATTAGCGCGTGATTCCCCCGATTGTGTTTTGTTTATAACGGTATTTATATAGGTAAACGGGTTGGTCTGAGAGTGTATGCTAACATTTCTAAAATATTTTTTCCTCTCCAATCGTCTGATAAGAGTGTGTAGTGATTTGTAAAGTGGAGTCGAAAAATAATCACAGCATCGAGCGTTTTATTGATAATGACGAAATCTGGTGAATGACGATAACTGGTACACAACCAGTATACTTTTTAATTTTTCAATTTTGCCAAATTTGGCATTTTTTATTTTTGTGTTCATACAGTAAGCAAATGAGCTAACTACTACTGTGTATATTCATAGTTATACTTTACAGTGAAATAGTGGATTTTATGATTAAAATAAAACCTTATTTTCATTGTTTATATTTCACATTTGAAATACCGAAAATGACGTAATGCTGCTGTTTGACGTTGTTGACGATATTGATGTCATTGCTTTGGAGCATTATGTTTTTTCTGCATAAGTTTCAAGGTTGTGAGTACAATAATAAATAGAATATATATTTTTTGGTGTGGAGTGAATATAGGATTTATTTTCATCGAGAAGTGAGAAAACATATTTTTACTTGTGTTAAAAAGTGAAAAAAGTTTTCTAACTTCTCGACGAAAATAAATCCTATGTTCACTCCAAACCAACAAATATCCCCTATAAAAAATGATATTCTTCTCTGATGCCACTTTACAGATGGAGAGGTGAACACAAAACAGTTGTAACTATATATAAATGAAAAACAAGATACAATACTTCTGTGTTGAGCTCTGGAGATGATACTGGGTAATATTAGCTAGTGCTTCTACACAGTGTATTAGGCAGAAATTCAAGAACTGGGTGTGCAAATGTACAAATAGGGTGTGCAAAATAATTTGCTAACACGCGACATTAGTGGGTGTCTTTGGGGTAATTTATTTTCACAGATATAGGTGAAAAATGTGCATTATAGATCATCTTTCTTCTGTGAATGTAATACAAAACATAACAATATTGAGACAGTAAGAGTTTGGAAGTGTTGTTTGAGAAAAAATATAAAAATAAAAAATAAATATATGATTTTTTTTACCCTACCCACTCCTCCAAATATTACCCGCAATTTTTCAAAAAACGGCCGTGCAAAAGACGGCTGCACAGTTGGCTGGCTAATACACTGCTTCTACAGGTGATCTTATCTACTAACTTATTATGAAGTCATGGTAATACCTCATTAACTTAACTAAATGGTATAAAAATTAAGGTTGTCTCAATACATTTATGATCTTATTGAAATTTGAGGGAAAAAGAGAGTTTTAGCATCTTGTCTCAAGTTGTTCAAATAGACACATGCCAGTAGTGTTGTTCCTATTAATCGATTTGATTGATCATCGATCAGTTATGCCTGTGATCTGATTAATCAATTACAATTTTTCATGATCAACTTTAATCGGTTGTTGAAAATTACGGCTTATGTTATTCTCTTGTATTAAAATATACAAGAAAAATAAAATAAGTTATAATTTGATCACAACTTATTTTCTTAGTTTCATTCAGTTCCTTAATTACCAGAATATACTTGAAATGTGATTCTTTTCTTCATTATAGTCTGAAAAAGGCTTACACTTGTCTTTTATAGCAGCCATGTTTAATCGATTAATGATCGATCATCGGTCAGTTAAATATTCTGATGATCGATCATGAATTTTCAGCCAATTCCCAACACTACGTGCCAGTCTTGAAGTACTAATTTTCAACCTTATACAATTATCACATCAACATTATTCCAGCAGCATTCCATAGTTTAAAATATATATAATTGATGACATATATTAAACAATTGGAAATATTAATATTAATTGTTATTAGGTCTGTGTGGAAATATGCAAAAACAATTTGAACTATTCAAATAAATATTAATGATGTTCGTACTATGCAAGTTATACTCGTTTAGAAAACTTAACATTTTAAAAAAATCAAGATTGCCATGTGTAACTTTAATTATAAAATCTTTCTACCATATATTTCAGGCCAATATGGTGAAGGCCTCATTTCAGGCTGTCAGAGATTTTCTTGTAGTGGTTTCCAAGAGTAAGAAACCGTCACAGGTAAGTCATGCTGAATATCGTTCATATGTTGTCTAAGGGAGAAAACTCAACAAAACACAGATATTTTGGCAAACAAGAGTTGTTTATTACAAGGAAATCTTCCATAGAAATAATTTAACAGAGAGGGGAAATTAAATTTGAATATCATGGGGTGGGTGTGGTGGGAGTTACCCTGCGGGGGATCAATATGTTTAGGGATCGTGATTTGCTTAGATGCAATTTGACGTATATTTCAGTTGTAAATGAAAGGATTTTTAAGAAGTATAGCCTACAAGGAGCTACTTATAGACAGGTATAATGCATTTTGCAGGTGTATTGGTGTTTTGAAGGGATAGGGCAGAGAGATCGAAGGATAGGGAGTCTGTTAAGTAGTAGGGAGAAATTAGATTTTAGAATTAAGGGATCGGGGGAATATGCCCTTAAATGCTGCCCTGTGGAAGACCCTGTGATGTGTGTTATCAGCTTTCCTCCAGTTTAATAAAGATGGTAACAATCAGCATTGAACAGGCACAACCTTACATAAAGAATATAAAAGATGAATATACAGAGGATCTTACATCATTACTCGTTCATTATTGAATTTTTTAAACGAGTCAAATGTTAGATTCTATTTATCACATAACTCACATATCGACTATTATTGCGTTTTGCCTGTCACTTTAACATGCGAAACTGACATAAACAGTGGAAATTGGATCATAGTCATTATCAATTTTTTTTTGAAAGTGCATACTAGGCTTATTTGCATAATAATTATTGGCATATCGAAAACATAGAATGGTGTTATTCCACTCCCACACCGTAAGTTATGTGATAAAAATGCAGCATGATCTAGTGGTAGGACATCCATCTCGCATGTGGAAGGTCGTGGGTACTATACTAAACCATGTGGGAGGTCGTGGGTACTATACTAAACCATGTGGGAGGTCGTGGGTACTATACTAAACCATGTTGGAGGTCGTGGGTACTATACTTAACGCAACTCCTATTTCGCCTGAGTACATTTGAACCATATACCAACATAATGATTTTGTTCGATTACACACATATAATTATGAGTTTGCTTCATGTCTCAAGAATTTGCCTGGTATAGAGGAGGTCATTGGTTCAATCCACAGCTTGTACAAATAGTTCCCAACTTGACGTTCAACACGTAAAGGGTAGTTTTAGGACTGGTCGGCCGGTACCCATATAATGTTACTAGGTGAGATATCGTGTCTTGTGTCTACGGCGTGGTATTTCAGTGGGGCAGTACTGCTTTAAGTAAACACCGTCGCGATATGACCGAAGATTGTTAAAAGCAGTGTTACCCTCAATGACATACATATTGCTTTATGTCTGCAGACTACAGACATATGTCTGCCAGTCTGCTTCATATCTCAACCAATAATGCATGTTTTTCTCACACATACATACCGGTATACATTTTCTCTCGGGTTGTTGTCACAAATAATGTTGACTTGTGTAGAGCAGGACCGTATTAATCTGTATTCTAATGCAACTAGAATGTACCTGGGTTAATGTCCCAAATGTGTGAGTGTCGAGTTACCCTCTGGAAATAGCCTGACGTCACAAAACGTTGCAACGTCATTGGATATTGCCAGCACAGCGGTAGCGCTCATGTATTGGATAACTATTGCATACGTATGACTTTAACCTATAATTTCAGTAATTAAATTGATTTGCATTTGAATTGAGATAACCATGCTAAGATTTTCAATCTGACAGTATGCGCGTGGTTTTAGAGTCTGAGAATTTCGTTTTAAGGCTATATATGCAGTCTAACTAAATTTATTATCGGGCTGTAATTTGTAAATTTACTTAAAGATGAATGGCCACTCTTTTTGTAGTATTATCAATTAACAAATGTAACTCTTAAACATCATATGAACATTTCTTGATAGTCCAGGAGAAAAACATATATTTAAAAAAGTTGTATGTAAAAACAAGTATTATTTTCGTGACGTAGATACTACTTTCACTACTGCGTGACTGCACGGGGAAATGAGGTAAATCTAAATTGTATAGCTGCACAATTATTGCCAGTTAATTGATAAATACATTTACCTGTGGATTAATTTACCAGTTCAAAGTTTTCTACATTATCAAAAAAAATCTTATTCTCGCTTTTCACAGATATTGCAATGTGTGAATTGTAAATATCTATTGTTGTGTATTGATTTCGATTTAAAACAAATTTACCAGTGATCGAAAATCGTCATGGATATCTCCACTATATTTCATTTTGCAAATAATTATTACGTAGAGCATGGAATACAAAATTTAACAGATGCACATTGATGCACGGGATGTGGCATATGTACTCGGGAACACATGCCACTTTCTGTCTTAATTTTGTCGCACGACATTTATCGAGAATCCAGCGTTTTTGCCAAATTTTCTTTATGCCACATTAACGTAAACAGGAGTGTGAAGACGTCATCAGATAGCTGTTGAATGGAATTTTGCAGTGTATGGTGTTTGTCCATCTTGGCATGCATAAATGCAAGACTATTTCAACATCTGAGAGGGACTGTATTGATGAATAACTCCTAAACAAGGATGTCCAGGTGTTATATTTTCGTGTCAAGCACCTATGTCAGCACCTCTGCAACTCAGAAAACTGCCCTGAAACCACCATGATGAACAGGGTCCTAACAACCGAATACATGCCAGGACCATTTCTAACCGAATATTTAAGTTTTAGTACATGCTGCCCGCGTTATATGACGTAACGCTTGGTTTCGTTTATGAAAGTTTATATGACACTCAAATTCATACAAAACTAGCGGAATGTTAATATCAGACCTAAATACTGACTACTGAAATAAAATATAGGTTTAGTTAAATGCCCTCAAGATATTTGATGCACGCCAAGATATTTGGTTATTAATGCAGAGTTGCGCTTCTTTTTTCCTTTAGTATGTGTATTCATCAGACTCTAATTTGTAAATATATAATCAAACGGTAATTTGTAATAAAACGTATAAAATTGTCTCCAGTCAGTCCTTACTGTGAAGTAGAAAAGTAAAAAATAAGTAAAAAAATAAGACTGGTGTTTTAAAACTTGTTTAACTCCAGCGGAGATGGGGACCTGGGTTTGAAGTACCGTAAAGAAAAATGCTATAAAGTTGTTATTTTCTTGTTCTGCGTTGTTAGTGCGTAATATAATTATACGTTTTGGCTGACATTGACATATCAGCACAGTAGTAGGACAAGCCTGGAGTAGTGTGAGCTTACTTTTTTGAATTGTCTTGCAATAAAAAAAGTACACTTAAAAACAATATGTAACGTAATTACCTCCATGCGGCAGACACTCCACATAATATGTTTCCCAATTATTTTTCCCAGTATAAAACATGCGACAAACCATTTTATGTACGGTGAACAAATTGTTTTGGCTTCTGCAAGGCACTTGAGAATGTAAAAATAATGGAGAAGCTCTGGTGTGATTGTCATAGTTAGATGCTTTATAGATATGTAACGTTAATTAAACACTCGATAAGTTCCCACAAAACCTTCAGGCCAATGTGTTTATGATTTACCTGGGATTCCTTGCTTGTTGCAGTAAGTAATATGGGTTCAACTTCTGGGAAACGTGCTATCTTTTAAGGGTTTCGCAATATAATCCCTGCAATAAAACTTGCCGTCTGCAAAGTTGTTAACTTCCACCAAAAAAAAAGTCTTCTTTTGTGTAAACTCCTCCATGAATTGAATTTTATCTGCTGAACAGTTAACACTGTATTATCCCGCTGGGCCTTTATTAGAGACAGTGATTCAAGTATTGCACTTTCGGTAATTAACCAAATCCCACCTTTGCAGCAGGCTGTCAATGATGACCTTCACGTTTGGTTTATGTTTTATATGTCATTGTTTTCTCAACATGATATCAGTACACTACAGAAGAAAAGGGGAAATAAGGAAAATAAAATGCATGTTTGAAAACATGGAATGTACCAGAAGTTTTTGTAGAGAAAAATAAATGTTTGAAAGGATAACAAAAACATGTCGGGTTGTTTTGGGATAACTAACATTCAAGGGATGACATTTGAAGCATTGTTTTCCCTTTGGGCATGCATTATGTGAGAGCAACTCTGCAGGTGTATGTAGCTAAGACCTAATTTGCAAAGGGAAGTCCATAGAAGTCATTTTGCCTAGAGCCGAGAATGTTCGACGTATATGCCATAATGGCATTATAATTTATACATTCATAGTCAACCCTGCTCTGTATTAATAGACCACTTGCTATAAGAGATCATTGTATCAGTTCCCAATTGTATTGTTTTTAAAAAAATGCACCTGTACTCAAAGACCATCTGTGGTAAAAAACTAATTATTTTGCTGTTCATTAAGTTGTCTCTTAATTAATATATGCCTAGGGCTATTCCATTAAAACATACATGGGACCCCAAGAAGGCACTTTTGAAATTGACCACCCATCCATAGATGCAAAATTGAGTTTGCAAGACCCACCCACAGAATTTAAGTCAGCTAAAATACACCCTCCCATAGATTTTATTTATTTATATATATATGAACTACATATATATTTACATATGAACTACATACAAATATGGCAGTTGCTTGGAGAATGTAAGTGGTTCTAGCCCAAGTGCAGTTTGCTGTCTGAAAATGAACTGAAGGAAACTTGGTGGTGTGCCACCACTAGTAAAATTGCCCATATATGCTGGAAATGGCGTAAAAATTCGGGTAGATTGTCTAGAAAATAAATATAACAAACAAACAGATTATTCAACAGTATTTTGTTGACATTTCATTTGAAAAAGTTACAAATTTGTACTATAAGTTACTTTTAATTTGCACGCAAGTTATTTTTATATTTTTTTAATGTGTGGCCATTTGCGACACTGCTTTTGTGAAATATTTTGCGTATCAAACAAGTGCTATTGATTATTCTTTATTGTATTGCTTGCAGAAGGACACGGGTTCTTCTTGGGTATCCGAGGTCTTTCACCACCATTAAATGGTTTGCCATCTACTATTATAGTCTATTAAAAATGATGAGCTGTGAAATTTTAATATTGTGTTTAATATAAAATCAATGATTTTAAATGTATGCGTTCGCGGCCATTTTTACGGTGATGTGTGAAAATAGTATGATCGTGATAGTGCTCCAAAAAAATTAAAATTGGGGACTAGCCCAGGGCAAGTCCACTTGCCGTGAATGAAAAGTCGCTTGCCCTGATTTTTGGCTCTACTGATCAGAGATCAGCTCAGCTTATGCCGTGGTGCATTGTCCGTCATCCGTCCGTAAACTTTTTTTGTGGTGACAACTCCTCTGAAACTACTTTGCAGATTTTCCTGAAACTATACCAGAATATTTCTCTTGATGTCTAGTTGATCCTAGCAAAAATTCAGGTTGGCCGGAAATTCAAGATGGCCGTCACGGCTAAAAATAGAGTTTAAAAATGTGGTTTTGTGGTGACTACTTCTCAAAAACCATAAGTGATATTGATTTGAAACCTTTACCAAAATGACTGGCACGACATGTTGTTGGTCCTAACCAAAGTTCATTTTGATTGGATGTCAAACATGGCCAGTGGTCATCTTTGTTTACATAGAGTTATATAGGAAAAACTTGTGGCGACTACTCCTCTGAAATTACTTGACGGGTGTTCATGAAACTTCACAGGAATGTTGCTCTTGATGTCTAGTTGATCCTAGCAAAAAACCGGGCCGGCCGAAAATTCAAGATGGCTGCCACAGCTAAAGATAGATTTAAAAATGTAATTTTGTGGCGACTACTATGTCTTCGGAAAAACCATAAGATTGATTGATTGAATTGGATTTTATAGTCGCACCAACAGCTAAGGTCATATGGCGACTTTCCAGCTTCCATTGGTGGAGGAAGACCCCAGGTGCCCCTCCGGGCAATTTTCGTGCACGGGCGGGCACCTGGGTAGAACCACCGACGTTCCGCAAGCCAGCTGGATAGCTTCCTCACGGAAAAAACATAAGAGATATTGATTTGGAACTTTCACCAAAATGACTGGCACAACATATAGTTAGTACTTACAGCCATCTTTGTTTACATAGAGTTATATAGTAAAAACTTGTAGCGACTACTCCTCTGAAACTACTTGACAGATTTTCATGAAACTTTACAGGAATGTTGATCTAGCTATCAAAAATCTTTCAATAGAGCTTCAAGGTCATTGACCTCTTGTTTCTTATTCCCGTGAAATTTTGGACCCTTCTGCATAAAAAAATTGTTTCTGAGTAACTCATCCTAAGCAATATTTGAATGTCCAAATTGATAAATTGTTAAAAGAATTTATTTGAATTTCTTCTTGTGCTGCATCAATGAACACTCGTCATGGCGAGCGGAGAGTGGAATTTTCGTGTCCTGCCCCATAGTTGTTATAACCAATGAATAGTTGCAGGTACATACTTTAGTCAATATTGAATACTTTGCTTTTTTTTACTTTGTTTTATTTAAAAAGTAATTAATAATACATGTGATTAGAATCAAAGAAAAAGGTTCTATTTTCCTTTTATTTATCCATTGCATCATATAACAAAAACAATACTATTTTCTTTTACCTTTTAGGATCGCGCCGCAAATCATGTCAAAAACCATACAGGCAAACTAAACCATCCAAAAAAAGGTGTGCGTACCTGGAGTTTGCATTTGTGAATAAGCGTTCATTGTAAAGCATTTTTATGATACAGACTTGCTAAAAATGGCCTGAAAATAGGAAATACAGCATATTCGAGTGATTCTACATGTCCATCGTGACAAATTCGCGTGAACAATCAATGTCGATATGAAAGCTGTAATGCGATTGGTTCAAATTATGTAATCAACCAATGAAATGCGTGCTTTCAAATTGATAAACTTTAATCAAGGGAAACAAATAACATTACGGCTTTAAGTCTCACGCGATTAAAGATGATTTCTGGTTGAATTTTAGTTTGCAAAGTTTGATTGTCCGGAGACTTTTTTGACTAGACCGACGGACAACCATTTTTGAAAGAAAGTCTAGCCCAGATTCACGGTGAAAATTACACCCATGCACCCATGCAAAATTTGTTTTAAACCACCCAGGCATAGAACCAAATTTCGGAAAATAGGTTTCACCCATATATTTTTATTAAATTGCCGTCCTGGGTATGTTTTAATTGAATAGCCCTTACTTAGCTGCAGAATTTCGTGTATTGAATTGTCAAGGATGTCGAACCATTTCATAAATGCAAAGTCCTCTAAACGTTTATATAAAAAAAATAGTATTCTAAAACTTCAAAGACTGCCATACAAACTTATGCAGAGTATTAGCTCTTAACTGCTTAGTTAACACTTGTACTTTCTTTGGTAAAATAAACTGTTGATTATAAAAACAAGGGAGCACTCCACTACAAAGGCATCGGAACCAAATACTGAAGATGGTTTTACATTTCATTCAACACATGACATCTGTATGGTTAATACGGAAAGAAGATTTGTTTAAGGTCATTTTTCAGCACATTTTAGGCTATGTATGATGGTCTCTTTGTAGTGGTGAAGGCAGACCACCCACTTATTCCTGGGTAGAACCAGTACTGTATCGTCCTGCCATCTGTAAGAATCGACATTTGCTCACAAGTCTATCCCACTGTAGCTCGACTTGAGAGAGTGTCTATTAAAATGAAAAATGACGTTAAACCACAAACAAACCATAACCATACAGATGTCGTGTTGAATGAAGAATCTCAGATGGAGATGAGTATGTAGGTAATGTTCCCGATCAACTTATACGTTTATTACTGAATGTTTTGTTTTATTTTTAATTCTTTTTTTGTTTCAGGTAAGTTGTATGTATGAGTTAAAAAGTCAGATTCATTTGAAAAAAAAAGAAATTGTAATATTTGATCTATCTCCCTGACCTTTAGGCAAGAGATCAGACATTGGAGGGCAAATTGATGCTTTACACAAAGGTAAAGGGATTTAGGGAGAAACATAAAGAAAAGATAGTTATAGAGAGAAAAAGAATTTGAAGGTTACGCGATTGATTTGGCCAAAATGTTCAGATTTTCAGAAAAAAAAGGGTCCTTTGATTTGTTATTATTATACATATAGCTTGACAGAGGTTGTGCTAAAATCAATAACATTTTGGACCGTTTCACAAAAAAAGTCATTGCTAAATGGCAAACGTGTGTACACGTATTGGCAAAACAGTACAATAAACACAACATTTTATTTTTCAGTCTGTGTTGGGAGACCTCCTGACTCCAATATCAAAACAAATATCCTCCGTTCAGGTGAGTTATATCATGATATAATCCTACTGTCACCACCCTACCTGAACAAAATGTGGTCGCGTCCTTATTAGCGATACCTAAGGATGACATAGGTAATGTTGGTTCCTATAATTGCTTCCGTGGAAGGCATATTGTAAAATGTGAAATGTCCAGTATAACAGGACTTTTGCATGATCGTTTAACCGAAGTTGAGTATGAGCTACCTTATAGTATTTCTGCCAAAATGTAGTTTATGATCAGTTGTCTTATTCCCGTGAAATTCTGGACCCTTCTGCATAAAAAATCTGTATTTGACGCAAGGAACCATCTCCGCTTCTATTTTCAGAACACATCTGTTCTAGCATTGCATAGGTAAATCCAACACTCTCTTACATTTTCATAGACATTTCACCAAATCTGTTGTTACATTTTTGCTACCGGCTAATTGATGCTTTGCATCAACATTTCCTTGTTTAACTGAAGCACATTTCACCTACAACAAATGACAAAGTTGTGACTGGTTTCCTGTCATTTCAGGAGTTTCGAGAGAAGAATAGAACCAGCCCATTTTTCAACCACTTGTCTGGTGTTTCTGAATCCATCCCTGCTTTGGGATGGGTCTCTGTGGTGAGTAGAACTAAAACCATAAATGTTCATTGTCTCTTGTTACATTTAAAAAGATATTTGCTATTTAAAACATCAGCTCTACAACACAATTTTGGCTAAAATCAGAAACTGCTATTTGAGGTAAAATTATTTTAGAGAATTTTCCATTATTTGTTATTCCGTGTGAAGTCAGCTGTATGTGATTATAACTGTATGTACTGTAGGAGGTTGGTCCAAATTAATGTGAAATGCTATGTGTTACAGGAACCCACACCAGGTCCATATGTGAAGGAAATGTCAGATGCTGGCCAGTTTTTCACCAATAGGGTTATTAAGGACTACAAAGAAACGTAAGTGTCACTGTTCTATTGAAACATTTGTTGGAAGATGTCCCAAAACCTCATCTTTGTCTCATTATGCAACAGCTTGAAATATGTGTTCAAGAGTAGGGAACGAGTACATCATATGGTGCATGTTTCCATAAGAATGAATGTGAGAGTGCATGTTATCAGATAGATGTATTGTAGAGTACATGTTTCCAGATAAATGTTATGGAGAGTTCTTATTTTCAGATAAATGTATTCAAAAATCATGTTACCAGATAAATGAATAAGCACATGTTTCCATATGAATATATCGGAGAGTGCATGTTTCAAGGTAAATTTATTGGAGAGTGCATGTTTCGAGATAAATGTATCCAAAAGTGCATGTTTCCAGATTAATGTATTGTAGAGTGCATGTTTCCAGACAACTATGGGAGAGTATGTTTCAAGATAAATACCTAATGGAGAATGCCTGATTCCAGACATATATGTATCGGAGAGTGCCATTTATTGTAAAAACAGTTAATTATTTAATGTTAACCTATACGATATTTGTGTATTGAAAAAAGTCGTTGTCACAAACGTTTTGAATTGTACCCAATTAAAAAAAGATGGGTGGGTAAATATCCAATTGATCAAAAAGCTTATCTGTAACTCAGGTCCTTTACGTAACCGAGTTACGGCCTTTTTCTATTTTATGCCAAAATAAAGAGAATTTCAGTTTGTTTACACATCCCCATATACATACTTGTTCATCAATTAAGAACTTCTTATGCCTCCACCACCAAATTATGAGGAGGCATACAGTATTAGCCATGTCTGTCTGTCCGAGTGTCTGTCCATCCTTCTGCCCATCCTGAAAAGTTTGTTAGTCTATCTCATCCCACAGTTTTTCAACCAATTGTTTCGAGACTTTACAGGATGATACCTATGATGTCAAGATGTGCATGTCGATTCAGCGCCAAAAATGACCTTGTATTACTGGGGTTATTGTCCTTTTTCCTAAAATTTTAAAGTTTTTCACCGATTGTTGGGGGCATCCGTGTCTCATAGACACATTTCTAGTATTAAATAGCAATGAGTTTAAATATTTCACTTTGATTATTGGAAATCATGGTTTTAATCTACTACTTAATCAAGTAAAATAAATGGTATATATATATATATATATATATATAAAATATTCGGAATAATTGTCATTTCAAAAATCGGCGTGCCGCAGCCGGGAATTGAACCACGGACCTCTTGCTTTCCGGGCAAATATGTTTGCCATTACACCACCATGCCATCCGATAGTTGAATGACAATTAGTCGCCTATCTGTGAAAATCCCAACGCTGGAATTCATTAGGTTTAAAGACTACGTCATTCAACTATCGGATGGGGTGGTGGTGTAATGGCAAGCATACTTGCCTGGAAAGCAACAGGTCCGTGGTTCAATTTCCGGCTGCGGCACGCCGATTTTTGAAATGACAATTATTCCGAATATTTCATAATTCAGTGTCCTCGTTAGACTCAACAGAGAACTTGTATAAATATATACAGTTTATTAAATCACAATGATTGTTTGTTTGTTTGTCCGGACACATGGATGTCTCCAAGTTTGCAGAATTGCACTACATTCTACCGTGGTGTGTATTAGGTGTACTTGATACCTACTGCTGGACTTTGTTGCCCTACTTTCTACAGTGGTGTGTATTAGGTGTACTTGATACCTACTGCTGGACTTTGTTGCCCTACTTTCTACAGTGGTGTGTATTAGGTGTACTTGATACCTACTGCTGGACTTTGTTGCCCTACTTTCTACAGTGGTGTGTATTAGGTGTACTTGATACCTACTGCTGGACTTTGTTGCCCTACTTTCTACAGTGGTGTGTATTAGGTGTACTTGATACCTACTGCTGGACTTTGTTGCCCTACTTTCTACAGTGGTGTGTATTAGGTGTACTTGATACCTACTGCTGGACTTTGTTGCCCTACTTTCTACAGTGGTGTGTATTAGGTGTACTTGATACCTACTGCTGGACTTTGTTGCCCTACTTTCTACAGTAGTGTGTATTAAGTGTACTTGATTCCTACTGCTGGACTTTGTTGCCCTACTTTCTAGAGTGGTGTGTATTAGGTGTACTTGATTCCTACTCTTGGACTTTGATACCCTACTTTCTACAGTGGTGTGTATTAGGTGTACTTGATTCATACTGCTGGTCTTTGTTGCCCTACTTTCTACAGTGGTGTGTATTAGGTGTACTTGATTCCTACTGCTGGACTTTGTTGCCCTACTTTCTAGAGTGGTGTGTATTAGGTGTACTTGATTCCTACTCTTGGACTTTGTTGCCCTACTTTCTACAGTGGTGTGTATTACGTGTACTTGATTCCTACTCCTGGACTTTGTTGCCCTACTTTCTACAGTGGTGTGTATTAGGTGTACTTGATACCTACTGCTGGACTTAGTTGCCCTACTTTCTACAGTGGTGTGTATTAGGTGTACTTGATACCTACTGCTGGACTTTGTTGCCCTACTTTCTACAGTGGTGTGTATTAGGTGTACTTGATACCTACTGCTGGACTTTGTTGCCCTACTTTCTACAGTGGTGTGTATTAGGTGTACTTGATACCTACTGCTGGACTTTGTTGCCCTACTTTTTACAGTGGTGTGTATTAGGTGTACTTGATACCTACTGCTGGACTTTGTTGCCCTACTTTCTACAGTGGTGTGTATTAGGTGTACTTGATACCTACTGCTGGACTTTGTTGCCCTACTTTCTACAGTGGTGTGTATTAGGTGTACTTGATACCTACTGCTGGACTTTGTTGCCCTACTTTCTACAGTGGTGTGTATTAGGTGTACTTGATACCTACTGCTGGACTTTGTTGCCCTACTTTCTACAGTAGTGTGTATTAAGTGTACTTGATTCCTACTGCTGGACTTTGTTGCCCTACTTTCTAGAGTGGTGTGTATTAGGTGTACTTGATTCCTACTCTTGGACTTTGATACCCTACTTTCTACAGTGGTGTGTATTACGTGTACTTGATTCCTACTGCTGGACTTTGTTGCCCTACTTTCTACAGTGGTGTGTATTAGGTGTACTTGATTCCTACTGCTGGACTTTGTTGCCCTACTTTCTAGAGTGGTGTGTATTAGGTGTACTTGATTCCTACTCTTGGACTTTGTTGCCCTACTTTCTACAGTGGTGTGTATTACGTGTACTTGATTCCTACTCCTGGACTTTGTTGCCCTACTTTCTACAGTGGTGTGTATTAGGTGTACTTGATTCCTACTCTTGGACTTTGTTGCCCTACTTTCTACAGTGGTGTGTATTACGTGTACTTGATTTCTACTCCTGGACTTTGTTGCCCTACTTTCTACAGTGGTGTGTATTAGGTGTACTTGATACCTACTGCTGGATTTTGATGCCCTACTTTCTACAGTGGTGTGTATTACGTGTACTTGATTCCTACTCTTGGACTTTGTTGCCCTACTTTCTACAGTGGTGTGTATTACGTGTACTTGATTCCTACTCTTGGACTTTGTTGCCCTACTTTCTACAGTGGTGTGTATTACGTGTACTTGATTCCTACTCCTGGACTTTGTTGCCCTACTTTCTACAGTGGTGTGTATTACGTGTACTTGATTCCTACTTTTGGACTTTTTTGCCCTACTTTCTACAGTGGTGTGTATTAGGTGTACTTGATTCCTACTCTTGGACTTTGTTGCCCTACTTTCTGCAGTGGTGTGTATTACGTGTACTTGATTCCTACTCCTGGACTTTGTTGCCCTACTTTCTACAGTGGTGTGTATTAGGTGTACTTGATTCCTACTCCTGGACTTTGTTGCCCTACTTTCTACAGTGGTGTGTATTAGGTGTACTTGATTCCTACTCCTGGACTTTGTTGCCCTACTTTCTACAGTGGTGTGTATTAGGTGTACTTGATACCTACAGCTGGATTTTGATGCCCTACTTTCTACAGTGGTGTGTATGAGTGTACTTGATTCCTACTCCTGGACTTTGTTGCCCTACTTTCTACAGTGGTGTGTATTAGGTGTACTTGATTCCTACTCTTGGACTTTGTTGCCCTACTTTCTACAGTGGTGTGTATTAGGTGTACTTGATACCTACTCTTGGACTTTGTTGCCCTATGTTCTACAGTGGTGTGTATTAGGTGTACTTGATTCCTACTCTTGGACTTTTTTGCCCTACTTTCTACAGTGGTGTGTATTAGGTGTACTTGATTCCTACTCTTGGACTTTGTTGCCCTATGTTCTACAGTGGTGTGTATTACGTGTACTTGATTCCTACTCCTGGACTTTTTTGCCCTACTTTCTACAGTGGTGTGTATTATGTGTACTTGATTCCTACTCCTGGACTTTGTCTGCCCTACTTTCTACAGTGGTGTGTATTAGGTGTACTTGATTCCTACTCCTGGTCTTTGATGCCCTACTTTCTACAGTGGTGTGTATTAGGTGTACTTGATTCCTACTCCTGGACTTTGATGTCCTACTTTCTACAGTGGTGTGTACTAGGTGTACTTGATTCCTACTCTTGGACTTTGATGCCCTACTTTCTACAGTGGTGTGTATTAGGTGTACTTGATTCCTACTCCTGGACTTTGTCTGCCCTACTTTCTACAGTGGTGTGTATTAGGTGTACTTGATTCCTACTCCTGGTCTTTGATGCCCTACTTTCTACAGTGGTGTGTATTAGGTGTACTTGATTCCTACTCCTGGTCTTTGATGCCCTACTTTCTACAGTGGTGTGTATTAGGTGTACTTGATTCCTACTCCTGGACTTTTTTGCCCTACTTTCTACAGTGGTGTGTATTATGTGTACTTGATTCCTACTCTTGGACTTTGTTGCCCTACTTTCTACAGTGGTGTGTATTAGGTGTACTTGATTCCTACTCCTGGTCTTTGATGCCCTACTTTCTACAGTGGTGTGTATTATGTGTACTTGATTCCTACTCCTGGACTTTGTTGCCCTACTTTCTTCAGTGGTGTGTATTAGGTGTACTTGATTCCTACTCTTGGACTTTGTTGCCCTATGTTCTACAGTGGTGTGTATTACGTGTACTTGATTCCTACTCCTGGACTTTTTTGCCCTACTTTCTACAGTGGTGTGTATTATGTGTACTTGATTCCTACTCCTGGACTTTGTCTGCCCTACTTTCTACAGTGGTGTGTATTAGGTGTACCTGATTCCTACTCCTGGTCTTTGATGCCCTACTTTCTACAGTGGTGTGTATTAGGTGTACTTGATTCCTACTGCTTGACTTTGTTGCCCTACTTTCTGCAGTGGTGTGTATTAGGTGTACTTGATTCCTACTCTTGGACTTTGATTCCCTACTTTCTACAGTGGTGTGTATTACGTGTACTTGATTCCTACTCCTGGACTTTGTTGCCCTACCTTCTACAGTGGTGTGTATTATGTGTCATTGATTCCTACTCCTGGACTTTGTCTGCCCTACTTTCTACAGTGGTGTGTATTAGGTGTACTTGATTCCTACTGCTGGCCTTTGATGCCCTACTTTCTACAGTGGTGTGTATTAGGTGTACTTGATTCCTACTCTTGGACTTTGATGCCCTACTTTCTACAGTGGTGTGTATTAGGTGTACTTGATTCCTACTCCTGGACTTTGATGCCCTACTTTCTACAGTGGTCTGTATTAGGTGTACTTGATTCCTACTGCTGGACTTTGTTGCCCTACTTTCTATAATAATGTGTATTATGTGTACTTGATACCTACTGCTGGAATTTGTTGCCCTACTTTCTACAGTGGTATGTATTAAGTGTACTTGATTCCTACTCTTGGACTTTGATGCCCTACTTTCTACAGTGGTATGTATTAGGTGTACTTGATTCCTACTCCTGGACTTTGATGCCCTACTTTCTACAGTGGTGTGTATTAGGTGTACTTGATTCCTACTGCTGGACTTTGATGCCCTACTTTTTACATTGGTGTGTATTACATGTACTTGATTCCTACTGCTGGACTTTGTTGCCCTACTTTCTACAGTGGTGTGTATTAGGTGTACTTGATACCTACTGCTGGATTTTGATGCCCTACTTTCTACAGTGGTGTGTATTAGGTGTACTTGATTCCTACTCCTGGACTTTGTTGCCCTACTTTCTACAGTGGTGTGTATTAGGTGTACTTGATTCCTACTCTTGGACTTTGTTGCCCTACTTTCTACAGTGGTGTGTATTAGGTGTACTTGATTCCTACTCTTGGACTTTGTTGCCCTACTTTCTAGAGTGGTGTGTATTATGTGTACTTGATTCCTACTGCTGGACTTTGATGCCCTACTTTCTACATCGGTGTGTATTAGGTGTACTTGATTCCTACTCCTGGTCTTTGATGCCCTACCTTCTACAGTGGTGTGTATTAGGTGTACTTGATTCCTACTCCTGGTCTTTGATGCCCTACCTTCTACAGTGGTGTGTATTAGGTGTACTTGATTCCTACTCCTGGACTTTGTTGCCCTACTTTCTACAGTGGTGTGTATTAGGTGTACTTGATTCCTACTCTTGGACTTTGTTGCCCTACTTTCTACAGTGGTGTGTATTAGGTGTACTTGATTCCTACTCTTGGACTTTGTTGCCCTACTTTCTAGAGTGGTGTGTATTATGTGTACTTGATTCCTACTGCTGGACTTTGATGCCCTACTTTCTACTGTGGTGTGTATTAGGTGTACTTGATTCCTACAGCTGGACTTTGTTACCCTACTTTCTATAATAATGTGTATTACGTGTACTTGATTCCTACTCCTGGACTTTGTTGCCCTACTTTCTACAGTGGTGTGTATTAGGTGTACCTGATTCCTACACTTGGGCTTTGATGCCCTACTTTCTACAGTGGTGTGTATTAGGTGTACTTGATTCCTACTCCTGGACTTTGATGCCCTACTTTCTACAGTGGTGTGTATTAGGTGTACTTGATTCCTACTCCTGGACTTTGATGCCCTACTTTCTACAGTGGTGTGTATTAGGTGTACTTGATTCCTACTCCTGGACTTTGATGCCCTACCTTCTACAGTGGTGTGTATTAGGTGTACTTGATTCCTACTCTTGGACTTTCTACAGTGGTGTGTATTAGGTGTACTTGATTCCTTCTCTTGGACTTTCTACAGTGGTGTGTATTGAGTCCTATGCCTAGAGGTATTGTATAATTCTGCAGTGGCTTATCAGCAACAGCATGAAGCTAGTGTACCCAGAGTCATAGGAGTGTATTAAAACTTCTTGATTCCTACTTCTTAAGTTGAGCCAATTATCTTCCAGTTGTTCCATGTTTTACATCATTTATTTGCCTCTGACACAGAGTGATCATTTGTTTACTTCTGTAAGGTTAATTTTTGCTGATTAAATTACCAAAAAGCAAAGAAATGCTTAGTTTGTTGTCTTGTTTTATAACATGATTAAGCTTTCAGAGGTTGTGGATTATGTGCAGCTGAAGACAGTGAGGATTATCATTATGTGCAGTTTTGTTTTTCTGTACCTAGAGTTAAGGAGCCGGCATGGCTCAGTTGAAAGCATGGTAGATTTTGAATCTGAATGGGTGTGAGCCTATCAGGTGCCACTATCTTTGACTGGTCCATGGGTAACATGCTAAGCTTTGTCATTTTGATGGGGACGTTAAATGAGTGTTCCATTGTATCAGAGTCTGTCCTCAAGCACTTCAAACGACCATAGGTATTTGCTTGATTATAAGAGTACGTCATGGATCTTGGATTTCTGTGTATTCTCTCTTTCCAGGGCAGCCCTAAATACTCTAAGATAATTGTCAATAACATCAGAAGTCATTGACCAAGAATTCAGATTTCCTAAAGTTATGCTAAACATAGATAGTATGCATCATGGTAATATTTATCATTTAAGATAAGTCAGTGAATCACTCTCAACCTTGATGATTTGGAGACGGACAGACAGACATTGGAAATGATGGTACTTAGTTTAAACTTGCAGCATCTGCCAGGACAGATGGGTAGATAGGTAGTGCAGTGGTGTAATGGTTAGCATTGCGGCTTAGTAACCCAGGGATCATGCGTTCAGTCCCAGCCAGGACAGATGGGTAGATAGGTAGCGCCGTGGTGCAATGGTTAGCATCGCCGCTTAGTAACCCAGGGATCATGCGTTCAGTCCCAGCCAGGACAGATGGGTAGATAGGTAGCGCCGTGGTGCAATGGTTAGCATCGCCGCTTAGTAACCCAGGGATCATGCGTTCAGTCCCAGCCAGGACAGATGGGTAGATAGGTAGCGCCGTGGTGCAATGGTTAGCATCGCGGCTTAGTAAGCCAGGGATCATGCGTTCAGTCCCAGCCAGGACAGATGGGTAGATAGGTAGCGCCGTGGTGCAATGGTTAGCATCGCGGCTTAGTAACCCAGGGATCATGGGTTCAATCCCAGCCAGGACCGAATTTGGGTTTATTACCGAAATATTTCATAAAAGTATTTCCTACCTTACCAGTCCTTCGGATGAGACTTTAAACCGAGGTCTGCTCGCTAAATGCTTAGTGCAATACACGCTTATATGCACAGACAGATAGGTTATATATTTGGGTTGTGGGAGTGTAATAAAACCATGACAGGTATATCATAATACACTAGTGTAAACTGCTTCACTGCGCATGTCGCATTTCAGTCAAACGCTGTGGAGCAGTCTATGCTCGGTATTGAATGTCCGTAACTTTTAATTATAAAACACAAAATAATTGGGTTGACAAACATAACACACCAACCATTATTGCATATTTACTGAAAAAAACAAAAAACAAGATTGTCGGAATTCAATAGCCGTACAAAAAAAGTACCGATTCGTGGGGTTGAAACCATATGAAAATTACACTCGCGGGTAATAATAAAAGAACGTTGCAATAGTCAACTTCGCTATCAACTGAGCTAAGTGGGCCTGAGTGAGACGTACTAAGACATACTATTTAGAAAACCTAATGTTACAATAATCTCGGTAGAATATGTATTTTTCAGATACTGTTCCGAATGTTAATTTTCTTCATATTCTTGATATAAAACATTCCATTTACTGCATTTCTTTTTATCGTGCAATCCACAGCAATAACGCACGAAGACTTTATCTTTTTTCGGATATAGATCTATGTGTTTTATGTGGATTTTCATTTATTCAGTTCACTCGAACATAATCTGAATTGCATATGAAACGCGCGATTTCATTGGTTGAATTTAGTTTATTCTCTCATGAATATTGTTAGATAAAAGGTCGATCTGACGTGACCTCCAAGGCAGTGTTGTCAGATCCTATAGCCGAGAGTATCAAAGGGTAATTAGGATATGATTTTAATGAGATTGTCTGTATACACATTCCTCAGCCAGGTCATACCAAAGGCTTTCTAAAATTGGTTCTATTAGTTTTATTGCTTGATACCAATATTAAACCATCTTTTATATCTCTTCCAAATCCTACAGAATCCATTATAGCAAAAATTAATGGCATACTGTACGAATTCCTTTGGTAAGAAAGTCCAGCAAAAATAAAAATCACAGTTATAGTAAAGCAATATTCAGAGGGAGGTCTCAACATGATAATTTAACAGCTTTTATCTTCAGTCTAAAATCCACGTGGATAAGAAGATTAATTGCGAGTGAAGGTAAATGGAAACATGCAGTTGAAAGTTTCATTGATATTAAAAAATTAGCAGTTATAGGCAAATGCTATTGCAGAAAACTAATAATACCTTTTGGATTGATGTTGCATCTGCCTTGCCGCAGTCATTAACAGTAATACAGTTGAATCTGTAGATACTTTTTTATTAAGTCCTATTTTTTACAATAACATTATTTTAATTGACAGTAAGCCAGTATATTACAAAAAATGGTTTGATAAAAATGGAAAAGATAATGGAAAACTATATTCCATTAGTGAATTCGAAGATATTAAAAACTAATTTCTTACAATACAGTGGCTTAATATCAGTTATTAAATCCTTTCAAAAGAAGATATTAAATAATATTTTCAAGTAAAATGCCACTTCCAAATATACTTTCAAACATCGCCATATTAAATTTTATCTAAAACAGAAAAGGTTGCAAAATATTTTACAAAATTCTAAATAAAAACAGCGATAAACCAACTTCATAATTAAAATGGGAACTTAAGTTATGACATAGAGGAAGAAACATGGACAGATATAATATTATATGCTTCACCATTCAAAAGTACAATGAGCGCAATGGTTTCAGATTAGAATAAATCAGAGATTACTCCCAACTAATCTTTACTTATATAAAATAAAAATAAAAGATACCCCCTTATGTTATTTTTGTAACGAAGAAGAGACTCGAGTGCAATTGTCCTGTCCCAAAACACAAACTTTTCTTCAACAACTACAAAGAATACTTGTATCAAAACAAATAACACTGCCATTTACAGAAGAACTTTTTATATTCAACATTGGAAAATGATTGAATTGCAAATATTGCTAGAAATCAAAATTATATTTTTTGCTCAAAACGACAAAATACACCATTATCTTAAAAACATACTTCAGTGCTCTCATAACAAATATAAACATATTGCAATAAAATACAAAACTGTGGAACAATTTAATAAAGATTGGGAGATGATAAAACAAATATTTAACTAGGTACATAATCTTATCAAATTAAAATACTCCTCTCCACTGAACCAAGAGCCTTTTTTCATTTTGTACATCAATTACATCATATAATTCAAGACTTGGACCACACAGATAAAAAAAATAATATTTTTTTATTATATTTTACTTCACATTTTTCTTTGGAATAAAAACAATTTCCCCATTGCAAATCTCATTATTTTATTATAAAGCAAACATACAGTAATTTTCAAATGTTCTGTAATATGCTTGTATATATTTTGTAAGGTGTGGCAAGGGATGGTCCTCCCCGACCCTCGTCTCACAATATGAAGGGGAAATTAAACTAGTCGTCTTAGGATGACTGAAAAAAAAAAATGAAAAAAAGGGTATAAGTGCTTGACGTTCAGGACATAAAGGGTAGTTCTAGGACTGCATGGTCAGCCAATGTCAGTATGTGACCTGGAGGGGTATCGTGATGTGTCCCAGGTGGTATCTCAGTGTGGCAATGTCAGTATGTGACCTGGAGGGGTATCATGTGATGTGTCCCTGGTGGTATCTCAGTGTGGCAATGTCAGTATGTGACCTGGAGGGGTATCATGTGATGTGTCCCTGGTGGTATCTCAGTGTGGCAATGTCAGTATGTGACCTGGAGGGGTATCATGTGATGTGTCCCTGGTGGTATCTCAGTGTGGCAATGTCAGTATGTGACCTGGAGGGGTATCATGTGATGTGTCCCTGGTGGTATCTCAGTGTGGCAATGTCAGTATGTGACCTGGAGGGTTATCATTTGATGTGTCCCTGGTGGTATCTCAGTGTGGCAATGTCAGTATGTGACCTGGAGGTTTATCATGTGATGTGTCCCTGGTGGTATCTCAGTGTGGCAATGTCAGTATGTGACCTGGAGGGGTATCATGTGATGTGTCCCTGGTGGTATCTCAGTGTGGCAATGTCAGTATGTGACCTGGAGGGGTATCATGTGATGTGTCCCTGGTGGTATCTCAGTGTGGCAATGTCAGTATGTGACCTGGAGGGGTATCATGTGATGTGTCCCTGGTGGTATCTCAGTGTGGCAATGTCAGTATGTGACCTGGAGGGGTATCATGTGATGTGTCCCTGGTGGTATCTCAGTGTGGCAATGTCAGTATGTGACCTGGAGGGTTATCATTTGATGTGTCCCTGGTGGTATCTCAGTGTGGCAATGTCAGTATGTGACCTGGAGGTTTATCATGTGATGTGTCCCTGGTGGTATCTCAGTGTGGCAATGTCAGTATGTGACCTGGAGGGGTATCATGTGATGTGTCCCTGGTGGTATCTCAGTGTGGCAATGTCAGTATGTGACCTGTAGGGTTATCATGTGATGTGTCCCTGGTGGTATCTCAGTGTGGCAATGTCAGTATGTGACCTGGAGGGGTATCGTGATGTGTCCCAGGTGGTATCTCAGTGTGGCAATGTCAGTATGTGACCTGGAGGGGTATCATGTGATGTGTCCCTGGTGGTATCTCAGTGTGGCAATGTCAGTATGTGACCTGGAGGGGTATCATGTGATGTGTCCCTGGTGGTATCTCAGTGTGGCAATGTCAGTATGTGACCTGGAGGGGTATCGTGATGTGTCCCAGGTGGTATCTCAGTGTGGCAATGTCAGTATGTAACCTGGAGGGGTATCATGTGATGTGTCCCTGGTGGTGTCTCAGTGTGGCAATGTCAGTATGTGACCTGGAGGGGTATCGTGATGTGTCCCTGATGGTATCTCAGTGTGGCAATGTCAGTATGTGACCTGGAGGGGTATCGTGATGTGTCCCTGGTGGTATCTCAGTGTGGCAATGTCAGTATGTGACCTGGAGGGGTATCGTGATGTGTCCCTGGTGGTATCTCAGTGTGGCAATGTCAGTATGTGACCTGGAGGGGTATCGTGATGTGTCCCTGGTGGTATCTCAGTGTGGCAATGTCAGTATGTGACCTGGAGGGGTATCGTGATGTGTCCCTGGTGGTATCTCAGTGTGGCAATGTCAGTATGTGACCTGGAGGGGTTTCATGTGATATGTCCCTGGTGGTATCTCAGTGTGGCAATGTCAGTATGTGACCTGGAGGGGTTTCATGTGATATGTCCCTGGTGGTATCTCAGTGTGGCAATGTCAGTATGTGACCTGGAGGGGTATCGTGATGTGTCCCTGGTGGTATCTCAGTGTGGCAATGTCAGTATGTGACCTGGAGGGGTATCATGTGATGTGTCCCTGGTGGTATCTCAGTGTGGCAATGTCAGTATGTGACCTGGAGGGGTATCATGTGATGTGTCCCTGGTGGTATCTCAGTGTGGCAATGTCAGTATGTGACCTGGAGGGGTATCATGTGATGTGTCCCTGGCAGGGGCGTGCCTGACCATACGCCTGTACGCACGTGCGTACAGGCTATTAAAGTAGCTATCAAATAAAAAGGGCTAAAAATGCGAAAAATGTAATAAAAACTGAAGGTATAGTGGGGTTAGGCACATTTGTGAATCCAAAACTCGATGGTGCGTATACCTAAATTAGCCCCAGGAACGCCCCTGCCTGGTGGTATCTCAGTTAGGCAATGTCAGTATGTGACCTGGAGGGGTATCATGTGATGTGTCCCTGGTGGTATCTCAGTGTGGCAATGTCAGTATGTGACCTGGAGGGGTATTATGTGATGTGTCCCTGGTGGTATCTCAGTTAGGCAATGTCAGTATGTGACCTGGAGGGGTATCATGTGATGTGTCCCTGGTGGTATCTCAGTGTGGCAATGTCAGTATGTGACCTGGAGGGGTATCATGTGATGTGTCCCTGGTGGTATCTCAGTGTGGCAATGTCAGTATGTGACCTGGAGGGGTATCATGTGATGTGTCCCTGGTGGTATCTCAGTGTGGCAATGTCAGTATGTGACCTGGAGGGGTATCATGTGATGTGTCCCTGGTGGTATCTCAGTGTGGCAATGTCAGTATGTGACCTGGAGGGGTATCATGTGATGTGTCCCTGGTGGTATCTCAGTGTGGCAATGTCAGTATGTGACCTGGAGGGGTATCGTGATGTGTCCCTGGTGGTATCTCAGTGTGGCAATGTCAGTATGTGACCTGGAGGGGTATCATGTGTTGTGTCCCTGGTGGTATCTCAGTGTGGCAATGTCAGTATGTGACCTGGAGGGGTATCATGTGATGTGTCTCTGGTGGTATCTCAGTGTGGCAATGTCAGTATGTGACCTGGAGGGTTATCATTTGATGTGTCTCTGGTGGTATCTCAGTGTGGCAATGTCAGTATGTGACCTGGAGGTTTATCATGTGATGTGTCCCTGGTGGTATCTCAGTGTGGCAATGTCAGTATGTGACCTGGAGGGGTATCATGTGATGTGTCCCTGGTGGTATCTCAGTGTGGCAATGTCAGTATGTGACCTGGAGGGGTATCATGTGATGTGTCCCTGGTGGTATCTCAGTGTGGCAATGTCAGTATGTGACCTGGAGGGGTGTCGTGATGTGTCCCAGGTGGTATCTCAGTGTGGCAATGTCAGTATGTGACCTGGAAGGGTATCATGTGATGTGTCCCTGGTGGTATCTCAGTGTGGCAATGTCAGTATGTGACCTGGAGGGGTATCATGTGATGTGTCCCTGGTGGTATCTCAGTGTGGCAATGTCAGTATGTGACCTGGATGGGTATCGTGATGTGTCCCAGGTGGTATCTCAGTGTGGCAATGTCAGTATGTAACCTGGAGGGGTATCATGTGATGTGTCCCTGGTGGTGTCTCAGTGTGGCAATGTCAGTATGTGACCTGGAGGGGTATCGTGATGTGTCCCTGGTGGTATCTCAGTGTGGCAATGTCAGTATGTGACCTGGAGGGGTATCGTGATGTGTCCCTGGTGGTATCTCAGTGTGGCAATGTCAGTATGTGACCTGGAGGGGTATCGTGATGTGTCCCTGGTGGTATCTCAGTGTGGCAATGTCAGTATGTGACCTGGAGGGGTATCGTGATGTGTCCCTGGTGGTATCTCAGTGTGGCAATGTCAGTATGTGACCTGGAGGGGTATCGTGATGTGTCCCTGGTGGTATCTCAGTGTGGCAATGTCAGTATGTGACCTGGAGGGGTTTCATGTGATATGTACCTGGTGGTATCTCAGTGTGGCAATGTCAGTATGTGACCTGGAGGGGTTTCATGTGATATGTCCCTGGTGGTATCTCAGTGTGGCAATGTCAGTATGTGACCTGGAGGGGTATCGTGATGTGTCCCTGGTGGTATCCCAGTGTGGCAATGTCAGTATGTGACCTGGAGGGGTATCATGTGATGTGTCCCTGGTGGTATCTCAGTTAGGCAATGTCAGTATGTGACCTGGAGGGGTATCATGTGATGTGTCCCTGGTGGTATCTCAGTGTGGCAATGTCAGTATGTGACCTGGAGGGGTATCATGTGATGTGTCCCTGGTGGTATCTCAGTTAGGCAATGTCAGTATGTGACCTGGAGGGGTATCATGTGATGTGTCCCTGGTGGTATCTCAGTGTGGCAATGTCAGTATGTGACCTGGAGGGGTATCATGTGATGTGTCCCTGGCAGGGGCGTGCCTGGCCATACGCATGTACGCACGTGCGTACAGGCTATTAAAGAAGCTATCAAATAAAAAGGGCTAAAAATGCGAAAAATGTAATAAAAACTGAAGGTATAGTGGGGTTAGGCACATTTGTGAATCCAAAACTCGATGGTGCGTATACCTAAATTAGCCCCAGGAACGCCCCTGCCTGGTGGTATCTCAGTTAGGCAATGTCAGTATGTGACCTGGAGGGGTATCATGTGATGTGTCCCTGGTGGTATCTCAGTGTGGCAATGTCAGTATGTGACCTGGAGGGGTATAATGTGATGTGTCCCTGGTGGTATCTCAGTTAGGCAATGTCAGTATGTGACCTGGAGGGGTATCATGTGATGTGTCCCTGGTGGTATCTCAGTGTGGCAATGTCAGTATGTGACCTGGAGGGGTATCATGTGATGTGTCCCTGGTGGTATCTCAGTGTGGCAATGTCAGTATGTGACCTGGAGGGGTATCATGTGATGTGTCCCTGGTGGTATCTCAGTGTAGCAATGTCAGTATGTGACCTGGAGGGGTGTCATGTGATGTGTCCCTGGTGGTATCTCAGTGTGGCAATGTCAGTATGTGACCTGGAGGGGTTTCATGTGATATGTCCCTGGTGGTATCTCAGTGTGGCAATGTCAGTATGTGACCTGGAGGGGTATCGTGATGTGTCCCTGGTGGTATCTCAGTGTGGCAATGTCAGTATGTGACCTGGAGGGGTATCATGTGATGTGTCCCTGGTGGTATCTCAGTTAGGCAATGTCAGTATGTGACCTGGAGGGGTATCATGTGATGTGTCCCTGGTGGTATCTCAGTTAGGCAATGTCAGTATGTGACCTGGAGGGGTATCATGTGATGTGTCCCTGGTGGTATCTCAGTGTGGCAATGTCAGAATGTGACCTGGAGGGGTATCATGTGATGTGTCCCTGGTGGTATCTCAGTTAGGCAATGTCAGTATGTGACCTGGAGGGGTATCATGTGATTATCCCTGGTGGTATCTCAGTGTGGCAATGTCAGTATGTGACCTGGAGGGGTATCATGTGATGTGTCCCTGGTGGTATCTCAGTGTGGCAATTTCAGTATGTGACCTGGAGTGGTATCATGTGATGTGTCCTTGGTGGTATCTCAGTGTGGCAATGTCAGTATGTGACCTGGAGGGGTATCATGTGATGTGTCCCTGGTGGTATCTCAGTGTGGCAATGTCAGTATGTGACCTGGAGGGGTATCATGTGATTATCCCTGGTGGTATCTCAGTGTGGCAATGTCAGTATGTGACCTGGAGGGGTATCATGTGATGTGTCCCTGGTAGTATCTCAGTGTGGCAATGTCAGTATGTGACCTGGAGGGGTATCATGTGATGTGTCCCTGGTGGTATCTCAGTGTGGCAATGTCAGTATGTGACCTGGAGTGGTATCATGTGATGTGTCCTTGGTGGTATCTCAGTGTGGCAATGTCAGTATGTGACCTGGAGGGGTATCATGTGATGTGTCCCTGGTGGTATCTCAGTGTGGCAATGTCAGTATGTGACCTGGAGGGGTATCATGTGATGTGTCCCTGGTGGTATCTCAGTGTGGCAATGTCAGTATGTGACCTGGAGGGGTGTCATGTGATGTGTCCCTGGTGGTATCTCAGTGTGGCAATGTCAGTATGTGACCTGGAGGGGTATCATGTGATGTGTCCCTGGTGGTATCTCAGTGTGGCAATGTCAGTATGTGACCTGGAGGGGTATCATGTGATGTGTCCCTGGTAGTATCTCAGTGTGGCAATGTCAGTATGTGACCTGGAGGGGTATCATGTGATGTGTCCCTGGTGGTATCTCAGTGTGGCAATGTCAGTATGTGACCTGGAGGGGTGTCATGTGATGTGTCCCTGGTGGTATCTCAGTGTGGCAATGTCAGTATGTGACCTGGAGGGGTATCATGTGATGTGTCCCTGGTGGTATCTCAGTGTGGCAATGTCAGTATGTGACCTGGAGGGGTATCATGTGATGTGTCCCTGGTGGTATCTCAGTGTGGCAATGTCAGTATGTGACCTGGAGGGGTATCATGTGATGTGTCCCTGGTGGTATCTCAGTGTGGCAATGTCAGTATGTGACCTGGAGGGGTGTCATGTGATGTGTCCCTGGTGGTATCTCAGTGTGGCAACACTATACAGTAAAGCATTGAGCTCACTGCAACACGTAGACACCGTCATGACTGTAAGATGTTAAAATCAATGTTAAACCCCATACATACATGCATACATACCAGTACATACTATATACACCTTGTACATACCAGTACATACTATATACACCTTGTACATACCAGTACATACTATATACACCTTGTACATACCAGTAAATACTATATATATATACACCAGTACATACATACCAGTACATACTATATACACATTGTACATACCAGTACATACTATATACACCTTGTACATACCAGTACATACTATATACACCTTGTACATACCAGTAAATACTATATATATATATACACCAGTACATACATACCAGTACATACTATATACACCTTGTACATACCAGTAAATACTATATACACCAGTACATACCAGTAAATACTATATATATATATACACCAGTACATACATACCAGTACATACTATATACACCTTGTACATACCAGTAAATACTATATACACCAGTACATACCAGTAAATACTATATATATATATACACCAGTACATACATACCAGTACATACTATATACACCTTGTACATACCAGTAAATACTATATACACCAGTACATACCAGTAAATACTATATATATATATACACCAGTACATACATACCAGTACATACTATATACACCTTGTACATACCAGTACATACTATATACACCTTGTACATACCAGTACATACTATATACACCTTGTACATACCAGTAAATACTATATACACCTTGTACATACCAGTACATGCTATATACACCTTGTACATACCAGTACATGCTATATACACCATGTATATACTGGTACATACTATATACACCTTGTACATACCAGTACATACTATATACACCAGTACATATGCACGCACGCATGCACACACGCACACACACACACCAGTACATACATACATACATACATACATACATACATACATACATACCAGTACGCACACACACACACCAGTACATACATACATACATGCATACCAGTACGCACACACACACCAGTACATACATACATACATACATACCAGTACGCACACACACACCAGTACATACATACATACATACATACCAGTACATACTATATACACCTTGTACATCCTAGTACATACTATATACACCTTGTACATACCAGTACATACTATATACACCTTGTACATACCAGTACATGCTATATACACGTTGTACATACCCATACATACTATATACACCTTGTACATACCAGTACATACTATATACACCCTTGTACATACTGGTACATACTATATACACCTTGTACATACAGTACATACTATATACACCTTGTACATACCAGTACATACTATATACACCTTGTACATATCAGTACATGCTATATACACCATGTATATACTGGTACATACTATATACACCTTGTACATACTGGTACATACTATATACACCTTGTACATACCAGTACATACTATATACACCTTGTACATATCAGTACATGCTATATACACCTTGTACATACCAGTACATACTATATACACCTTGTACATACCAGTACATACTATATACACCTTGTACATATCAGTACATGCTATATACACCTTGTACATACCAGTACATACTATATACACCTTGTACATACCAGTACATACTATATACACCTTGTACATACCAGTACATGCTATATACACCATGTATATACTGGTACATACTATATACACCTTGTACATACCAGGAAATACTATATACACCTTGTACAATACCAGTACATACTATATACACCTTGTACATACCATGTACATACTATATACACCTTGTACATACCAGTACATGCTATATTACACCATGTATATACTGGTACATACTATATTACACCTTGTACATACCAGGAAATACTATATACACCTTGTACATATCGGTACATAACTATATACACCATGTACATACCAGTACATACTATATACACCTTGTACATATCAGTACATACTATATACACCTTGTACATACCAGTACACCATGTATATACTGGTACATACTATATACACCTTGTACATACCAGGAAATACTATATACACCTTGTACATATCGGTACATACTATATACACCATGTACATACCAGTACATACTAATATACACCTTGTACATATCAGTACATACTATATACACCTTGTACATACCAGTACTTACCATATACACCTTGTACATACCCATACATACTATATACACCTTGTACATACCAAGTACATACTATATACACCTTGTACATACCAGTACTTACTATATACACCTTGTACATACCAGTACTTACTATATACACCTTGTACATACCAGTACATACTATATACACCTTGTACATACCAGTACTTACTATATACACCTTGTACATACCCAATACATACTATATACACCTTGTACATACCAGTACATACTATATACACCTTGTACATACCAGTACATACTGTATACACCTTGTACATACCCATACATACTATAGACACCTTTGTACATACTGGTACATACTATATACACCTTGTACATAACAGTACATACTATATACACCTTGTACACACCCATACATACTATAGACACCCTTTGTACATACCAGTACATACTATATACACCTTGTACATACCCGTACATACTATATACACCATGTACATACTGGTACATACTATATACACCTTGTACATAACAGTACATACTATAGACACCTTGTACATACCCATACATACTATATACACCTTGTACATACCCGTACATACTATATACACCATGTACATACTGGTACATACTATATTACACCTTGTACATAACAGTACATACGTATAATACACCTTGTACATACCCATACATACTATATACACCTTGTACATACCCGTACATACTATATACACCTTGTACATACCTATACATACTATATACACCATGTACTTACCCGTACATACTATATACACCATGTACATACTGGTAAATACTATATACACCTTGTACATACCAGTAACATACTATTTACACCTTGTACATACCAGTACATACTATAATACACCTTGTACATACCAGTACTTACTATATACACCTTGTACATACCAGTACATACTATATACACCTTGTACATACCCATACATACTATATACACCTTGTACATAACAGTACATACTACATACACCTTCTACATACCGGTACATACTATATACAACTTGTACATACCGGTACATACTATATACACCTTGTACATACCCATACATACTATATACACCTTGTACATAACAGTACATACTACATACACCTTCTACATACCGGTACATACTATATACAACTTGTACATACCGGTACATACTATATACACCTTGTACATACTGATACATACTATATACACCTTGTACATACCATTACATACTATATACACCTTGTACATACCCGTACATACTATATACACCTTGTACATACCAGTACATACTACATACACCTTGTACATACCAGTACATACTATAATTATACACCTTGTACATAACAGTACATACTATATACACCGTGTACATACTAGTACATACTATATACACCTTGTACATACCAGTACATACTATAATTATACACCTTGTACATAACAGTACATACTATATACACCTTGTACATACCGGTACATACTATATACACCTTGTACATACCGGTACATACTATATACACCTTGTACATACCAGTACATACTATAATTATACACCTTGTACATAACAGTACATACTATATACACCTTGTACATACCGGTACATACTATATACACCTTGTACATACCGGTACATACTATATACACCTTGTACATACCGGTACATACTATATACACCTTTGTACATACCCATACATACTATATACACCTTGTACATAACAGTACATACTACATACACCTTCTACATACCGGTACATACTATATACAACTTGTACATACCGGTAAATACTATATACACCTTGTACATACCAGTACATACTATATACACCTTGTACATACCCGTACATACTATATACACCTTCTACATACCCGTACATACTATATACACCTTGTACATACCCATACGTACTATATACACCTTGTACATACCGGTACATACTATATACACCTTGTACATACCGGTAAATACTATATACAACTTGTACATACCCATACATACTATATACACCTTGTACATACCCATACATACTATATACACCTTGTACATACCCATACATACTATATACACCTTGTACATACTGGTACATACTATATACACCTGTACATACCGGTACATACTATATACACCTTGTACATACTGGTACATACTATATACACCTTGTACATACTGGTACATACTATATACACCTTGTACATACTGGTACATACTATATACACCTTGTACATACTGGTACATACTATATACACCTTGTACATACCGGTACATACTATATACACCTTGTACATACCGGTACATACTATATACACCTTGTACATACCGGTACATACTATATACACCTTGTACATACTGGTTCATACTATATACACCTTGTACATACCCATACATACTATATACACCTTGTACATACCAGTACATACTATATACACCTTGTACATACCAGTACATACTATATACACCTTGTACTTACCAGTAAATACTATATACACCAGTACATATGCACGCACGCACGCACGCATGCACACACACACACACACACCAGTACATACATACATACATACATACATACATACATACATACATACATACATGCCAGTATGCACACACACACACCAGTACATACATACATACATGCATACCAGTGCGCACACACACACCAGTACGCACACACACACCAGTACATACGTACCTACATACATACCAGTACGCACACACACACCAGTACGTACATACATACATACCAGTACATACCAGTACATACCAGTACATACTATATACACCTTGTACATACAAACATACATACCAGTAGATGCTATATACACCTTGTACATACCAGTAAATACTTTATACACCAGGACGTACATACATGCCTACCAGAACATACTATATATACCAATACATACAGACATACATACTATATACACCTTGTACATACCAGTACATACTATATACACATTGTACATACCAGTACATACTATATACACCTTGTACATACCAGTACAAACTATATACACCTTGTACATACCAGTACATACTATATACACCAGTACATACATACATACATACCAGTACATACTATATACACTTTGTACATACCAGTCCATACTACATACACGTTGTACATACCAGTACATACATACATACATACACCTTGTACATACCAGTACATACTATATACACCAGTACATACATACATACATACATACCAGTACATACTACATACACCTTGTACATACCAGTACATACATACATACACCTTGTACATACCAGTAAATACTATATACACCAGTACGTACATACATGCCTACCAGAACATACTATATATACCAATACATACATACATACATACATACTATATACACCTTGGACATACCAGTACATACTATATACACCTTGTACATACCAGTACATACTATATACACCTTGTACATACCAGTACATACTATATACACCATGTATATACTGGTACATACTATATACACCTTGTACATACTGATACATACTATATACACCTTGTACATACCAGTACATACTATATACACCATGTATATACTGGTACATACTATATACACCTTGTACATACCAGTACATACTATATACACCATGTATATACTGGTACATACTATATACACCTTGTACATACCAGTACATACTATATACACCTTGTACATACCAGTACATACTATATACACCATGTATATACCCATACATACTATATACACCATGTATATACTGGTACATACTATATACACCTTGTACATACCAGTACATACTATATACACCATGTATATACCCATACATACTATATACACCATGTATATACTGGTACATACTATATACACCTTGTACATACCAGTACATACTATATACACCTTGTACATACCAGTACATACTATATACACCATGTATATACCCATACATACTATATACACCATGTATATACTTGGTACATACTATATACACCTTGTACATACCAGTACATACTATATACACCTTGTACATACTGGTACATACTATATACACCTTGTACATACCGGTACATACTATATACACCTTGTACATACCAGTATATACTATATACACCTTGTACATACCGGTACTAACTATATACACCTTGTATATACTGGTACATACTATATACACCTTGTACATACTGATACATACTATATACACCTTGTACATACTGGTACATACTATATACACCTTGTACATACCAGTACATACTATATACACCTTGTACATACCAGTACATACTATATACACCTTGTACATACCAGTACTTACTATATACACCTTGTACATACCAGTACTTACTATATACACCTTGTATATACTGGTACATACTATATACACCTTGTACATACCAGTACATACTATATACACCTTGTACATATCAGTACATACTATATACACCTTGTATATACTGGTACATACTATATACACCTTGTACATACCAGTACATGCTATATACACCTTGTACATACCGGTACTTACTATATACACCTTGTACATACCGGTACATACTATATACACTTTTCGTCTGTTAAATCTGAAACTTATGCATTTACTTTCCAGAAATTTGTTTGGCCAGTCAGTGTATGTTCAAACATAAATCTGTTAAAGACATCACCAACCAGGTTTGCTGCTCAAATCTGTGAAGTTTTGCTTGTTGATAGATCACCACAGATTTAAACTGTTATTTCACTGTTTAAATACTTTACAGCATGTAAGATTACTGTTAGAAAGGTTTCCATTTTCATTATATTATATGTTTTCCATTTTATTTAGAATTTTTAGAATGCTATGCCTGAGTTTTTGGCCTAAGTTCAAACATTTTAAATGATTTTGGATGTTTGGAATTTACTAAGATGTCATCTGCGAGATGCTGATCTGGTACAAACTGATCTGTAGTAATTGTCTACATGTTTTTTTTCATTCACAGAATGTATATAGCAACTAATCAATGATATGTTTTTTATCTAAAATGGTGTTAACCACTAGTTTTTTTGTTTGTTTAGATAATTGAACGGGGAAGTAGGGGTGGGTGGTAGGGAATGTGATTTAAGAAAGATAAAATACGGCAATTTTATAAAGGTATTTTGCTTGGTGTAATGCTTGAAGGAGATATAAGGATATTAAAACACTTTACACTGATTGATATAAATATTTTTGTAAACTTTATTTCTATTGAATATTAAGTGATTTATTATATTTTAACGTTAGTAAAAAATTTTAAATCACAGGTTATCGCACCTGGGGTAAATAGGTCATTCCTAGTCCGTCTTTATACTTTGCCAGTATTTAATTTTATCATTAAACTATAGTGCTATTATCCCTGATACATTATTTTTATACCACCTGATATGACACATGATGCGCAATTCATATCTTCCCCGCACAGGTTATCACCTGTGATTTGCGGGTGACAACCTGTGCGGGAAGATAACCCGGTAGTAAGTGACATCAATAACCGTTAATTAACTGACATCATTAACTGTGCAAGCCGTATTTAACGGCCATTTACATTTCATTCCCGTTAATATGGATGCAGGGGAAAAGACGGTTGAATCTCTGGCTACTTTTATCGAGTTCACGGCAAAAATGTGCCAACAAATCGCTCGATTCAGGTATTTTTTTGCTTATTTGCTTAATTACTTTCTTAATATTTGGAAAAAGGAATATCATAATACACTAGTGTAATAACTATACATAATTTTTATTTCAAAATAATCTTTTTGGAGTGTTTAGTTGAAGGATAAATAAAATACAACTCTCCTTTTTCCACATTAACAAATTTTGTTCAACTAAAGTGCACATCCTTCTTCAGAATGAATTCTCTCCTCTGTTGCAACCGGTACGTCGATTCATCCAGTACTTTTTGAGATTATTCCTTCCGAATGTTCAAGGTCTTGTTCCTTAGGGCTTTAGTAGGGCTAATCTAAGAAAGTCTATATGAATCGAAATTCCGTTTGCAGGGAGGAAAAGGCTCACTTGGTAGGGGTATGCACACTTTACTAAAATATAAAGTTAAATATAAAGAAAGTTATTAAGCAACATACCTGAATCGACGCTTTGTTAATAATAACATTTCCAAAATCGATAAAGAAACTTATATATAAAATAGAAAATAGATTTTGCTCTTTTTTCAGTACTCGGTAATCAGTGATAGAATATATTAAAACTCTTCACTTTCCATATCACACCTGATAGATCTATACATATTTCAAAATAATCTTTTGGTGTGTGTAGTTTAATGATAAATAAATTACAAAATTTCCACATCTCAGTGATATCATCCCTGGAACAATATCAATACCTCGGTCCTACTGACCTCAGTATTGATATTGAATTCTCGGGATGGACCTCGGTATTGATATTGAATTCTCGGGATGGACCTCGGTATTGATATTGAATTCTCGGGATGATATCAGGTGTGATATGGAAAAAGGAGAGTGATAATTTATACATCTTCCAGGGTAATAAAGGTAGATCTCTGTGATTCTGAAGCACAAAGACCTTATTGACCAACACTGTAACACATGTAGCAGTGCATCTCAGGATTGTTGTAAGAACGACAAGAAAACAGTGATACAAAGTATCACAAGCCGGTCAGAACAGTTACATAAGAAAACAGTAAGGGAAATGAATATGATAAAAATAAACGAACAGTGTGTAGATGTTAGAATAATTTTTTTTGTCTTTGTACTTCAGAATCACCTTTATTACGGTCAACAGTCAACATTTATCATGAAAGATTTGAGTACTAGATAAACTAGTCATCAAGAGACAAAATCAAAATGAACATGTTTTTAATTTTGGCATCTGTGTTGTATAATGTTATAATATGAATATGATAGACATCTGAAATAGTATGTGTAATGGATCACTAAATAGAATGTTGTTTCATGATTAGAAAGTGAGGAATTGGGAAAAGATCATGGTTAGAATATGAAGAATTGGTAAATTGTCATAGTTATAAACAAAAAGACAACTTAATGATAATATAATAGCAATTGGAGTGTCTGTGAAGGTAATCTCAGTTTTTAGCAATGTAAATTTACATTAGAAGAAAGGGTTTAATGTTAGATGTTTTTAATTATTGAAATCTGATTAGTAGTTCATGAGAATAATTAGCATTGGAACAGATCTATTCAAACTCTTCAGAAGATGCTTCAGTTAAAGTTTCATCAACTCTGTTTAATGAATGAAGAGGTGTTGCTTATTTTAAAATCAGACAGCACCAAAAAGAGATACATATATAGCTTTGCACACAAACAGTTAGTAATATTCAGTTTCCTTTATATTATTTGTATAATTAATATTAATTATTGAACAAATGCAAGTTATGTAGTAAAACGGGGTGCCGCAAACTTTTAAAATATCAAGTTTGCCGTTTGTCCCTTTAATAAAGTTTAACATCAATCAATAATCAGTGACAATAACAATTTGGACAACCAGCTGTATTTGTGAAGATGTATGATGAGAAAGATTTATAGACTGTATCCCTGAAATTGATACCTAATTCAAGTAGTAGAAGACCCATAAAATGCCTGTATACCAATTTGACTGGTCCCGGTATTCTTACTAGAATACAGTTGTTTTATGAACAGTAAAATGACGTTGATACACAGTCCAACACCCATAGCAGGTTTCTGAGTCCGGGATAAATATAGCCGGAGCCTTGAGGCTGATTATTGGGGGATACCTAGATTAGATTTTTGAGTAACAAAGTTCTATGTAAAATAAAAGAACATACGAAACAAAACAGATGTTTAAAATACACACCATCATTTGTAAGATATTTGACCTGTCTGGTGCATTAAATATGTAACTGCCTTTTGCCATGTTACCATACTTTTTTTTTTTTTTTTATTCAGTATTTACATAAAAACAAATATATAGACATGAAATACAACATTGTAACACTATATGTGGACATATTCCACCATTTTGTTTCCTTTTATGAATTAATTGAACCAGTATACATTCGTTCGTTCTATCATTCAAACCCATTCATTGAATCATTCATTCATTTATAGTTCATTCATTCATTCATTCATTCATTCATTCATTCATTCATTCATTCATTCATTCATTCATTCATTCATTCATTCATTCATTCATTCATTCATTCATTCATTCATTCATTCATTCATTCATTCATCCATCCATCCCATCCATCCATTCATTCATTCATTCATTCATTCATTCATTCATTCATTCATTCATTCATTCATTCATTCATTCATTCATTCATTCATTCATTCATTCATTCATTCATTCATTCTATGTTCAGTTGTGTATCCGTTATTTTCTGTTATTGCGGCGATTATCAGTTGCGTTTACATATCTACCCCTACGCCAATATAGGCCGATGTTCTATTTGTCCTTAATGTGCCTCAAAGATGTTCTCTGTCCACCCACTTTGTGTATTTTGTGAATGAACTGATTAGGTCAGAAAACCCATGCTTACGCAGTGAATGCACGTGCTGTCTTTAAAATAGAACATGTGAAGGGTAACCTTTTCATTGTAAGATTGTGTTGATCCAATCATGTTACCATACTTAACCAATAAGACTGTTAACTACCAACAATCTGATCTGAGACCAAAACTATTTGCAGGGATCAGACCCATGTAGATTGGACAAAAGCTTGGCTGGGTACGATGCGAGAGATGGTTGCCTATATTAAAGAATACCACATGACTGGCGTGTCTTGGAATGCACAGGTTTGTTACCTTTTGGCTTTATTTATAACATCCACCTTCTGCATGGTGGGCTTAATTATGTCTGGTATGAAATGGTAGAGGAGACATTGTTTTTGACCCATCCGTTCGTCTCAAATCTTGTCTGCGTTACTCCTCGTAAATGGATTGTTGGATTTTGACGAAACTTCGTACAAAGTAACAGTATGATGTCTATTTTTGCATATATCTGATTTTGAGGTCAGTATGTCAAAGGTCACCATGACCCGATAATGAAAAACCTTGTCTGCATTGTAACTCCACCACCCCTGGACAAATCCCATCAAACTTCATGGATTGACTGCATGTGGCTAGGGATGACCCATATGGATTTTGAGGTCAAGGTCAAGGTCACCATAACCCAGCTATCACAAATCTTGTCTGAGCTACTCCTCCTAAGCTATTTAGTATTTGGATTTTGACAAAATTGTGTACAAATTATGATGTCTAGTTGTGCATATCTGCTATTGAGGTCAGTAGGTCAAAGGTCAAGGTCACCATGGTCCAATAATGAAAACCTTGTCCGCACTTTACTCCATTTCCCCTTAAGCAAATATCATCAAACTTCGTGGGTTCACTGCCAGTGGTTAGAGGATGACCTCTAATGAATTGAGGTCAGAAGTAGGTCAGTGATTAAGGTCAATGTGACCCATATGTCACTGTGACTGTCTGCGCTTCTCCTCATAAACAACTTACTTGATTTTGACGAAACTGTAAGATGCATCTGTATGATGTCTAGTTATGCATATAAGAGTTGAGTAGATCGAAGGTCAAGGTCATCGTGATCCGAAATGAAACCTTGTCTGCACTGCCCCTTAAGGAAATCTCATAAAAGTGCATGCATCTTGACCAAGTTCGATAATCAGTCCCATTGCCTCAGTAATTCCAGAGTTATGCCCCTTGGAGTTGTAAAAAATCGTGAAATTAATGTCCAGACACTAACTTGGGTAATTGTTCTCCAAATTTTATCAAATTGTATATAGGCACAGTTTCGATAATCAGCCCCATCACCTCAGTAATTCCAGAGTTGTGTCCCTTGGAATAGTAAATTCATGACATAACTGTTGTTTGAAGCAAGCAATATGGAGTCATCTGTGTCCTATAGACACATTTCAAGTTTCTTCAATTATTACCCAGTTCCAACTCTCTTCCCTATCACATTATCATCAACAATAGTCATTATACTAGTAATCAAGCCTCAGACAAATGTTCTTAAAGATTGTATGTGTGACCTCAGTGGCAGTAGTATGTCTGTGTGACCTCAGTGGCAGTAGTATGTCTGTGTGACCTCAGTGGCAGTAGTATGTCTGTGTGACCTCAGTGGCAGTAGTATGTCTGTGTGACCTCAGTGGCAGTAGTATTTAATTTTATGGAAACTTTATTTTTCAGAATCATTAATGTAAATGCTGTAAACATTTTAGCAAGCTGTTTTCTAAAAATAATTGCAAAAAGCTTGTGAAATGGTGTAATGAACTGGCACTACTCACTAACAACAGGGTCATAAATTACAGTTAGATGGCCATAAATTTGCTATCTTCATGTTAACAAGACCTATCAGTAAACAAATTGTTTCTCTGTGATTCAAAGGAAAATGTGGTATTGGAAGTTTGGGTTTGGACCATGTGAGTTGGATATGGGCCTGAACTCTATTCCTGATGTGTCGGGTATGGACCTGAGCTCTATTCCTGGTGTGTATTTGGGTATGGGCCTGAACTCTATTCCTGATGTGTCGGGTATGGGCCTGAGTTCTATTCCTGGTGTGTACTCCGGTATGGGCCTGAACTCTATTCCTGATGTGTCGGGTGTGGGCCTGAGCTCTATTCCTGGTGTGTAGTCTGGTATGGGCCTGAACTCTATTCCTGATGTGTCGGGTATGGGCCTGAGCTCTATTCCTGGTGTGTCGGGTATGGGCCTGAACTCTATTCCTTATTTCTCTTGTATGGGCCTGAGCTCTATTCGTGGTGTGTAGTTAGGTATGGGCCTGAACTCAATTCCTGATGTGTCGGGTGTGGGCCTGAGCTCTATTCGTGGTGTTTAGTCGGATATGGGCCTGAACTTGATTCCTGATGTGTCGGATAAGGGCCTCAGCTCAATTCCTGGTGTGTCGGGCCTGAGCTCTATTCATGGTGTGTCGGGTATGGGTCTGAACTCTATTCCTAATGTGTCTTGTATGAGCCTGATCTCTATTCCTGATGTAGGTTTGGGTGTGGGCCTGAACTCTATTCCTGATGTGTCGGATAAGGGCCTGAGCTCAATTCCTGGTGTATCGGGCCTGAGCTCTATTTATGGTGTGTTTGGTTTGGGCCTGAACTCTATTCCTAATGTGTCTTGTATGAGCCTGATCTCTATTCCTGATGTAGGTTTGGGTGTGGGCCTGAACTCTATTCCTGATGTGTCGGGTATGGGCCTGAGCTCTATTCCTGGTGTGTTGGATATTGGCCTGAACTTTATTCCTGGTGTGTCAGGTATGGCCTGAACTCTATTCCTGGTGTGTCGGGTATGGGCCTGAACTCTATTCCTGATGTGTCGGGTATGGCCTAAACTCTATTCCTGGTGTGTAGTCGAGTATGGACCTGAGCTCTATTCCTGGTGTGTCAGGTATGGGCCTGAGCTCTATTCCTGGTGTGTCGGGTATGGGCCTACACTCTATTCCTGATGTGTCGGGTATTGGCCTATAAGCTCTATTCCTGGTGTGTAGTTGAGTATGGGTCTGAACTTGATTCCTGGTGTGTCGGGTATGGGTCTGAGCTCTATTCCTGGTGTGTCAGGTATGGGCCTGAACTCTATTCCTGGTGTGTAGTCGAGTATCAGAAAACAACTTGACTGCGAATCGGTAATTTTGGCATTATATCACAAAAATAGACCAGCAGCAGTGTTACTAATCCTCGACTCCATCACCTGCAAAATCTTAATTCCCTACATAATAAATAGAGTTCCAGTGTTCATCTTATCCTTGAGAATGATAATCATTGTTTAGAAATCTCTTTCATTCTACCATTATTCACAAATTCCTGCATTTTAACCAGCTGTTATCTTTGATGATTCAAAGTTTGAATTCTGCTGCCTACTATTGTTTATTCAATGTGTCTGTGCATTTAATTATGAAAATCTTGATGTTCATTTTCACCCTGTCTGGTGTTACTGCGTTAGAAAATGAATTGCCTGTAAAAGGCCCAATATTGTATAAGCATTAAGTGGTCCCGCCTTAATTCTATTAAGCGATGGGAAAGCTTATATTAGCAGGATTTTATAACGGAGATTTCAACAATAAAACATGTTTAAAAACATTATTTATTGAAAGAAAATGTGATAACCTGTTTAAAATTACCTATTAAATGTTTAATTTTACAATATGTATACTTTTTAAGCCGAAAATATTTTCATACCCCAGCTAACCCCATTTTTGCTCCTTGGAGAAGGGGTTGGATGGGGTATGAAAGTTAATACTCGGACCAAGTAATGGATTAAATGCTATCTGACATTTTCTTGCAGAATATTAACTGAAGAAATTGTCAGCATATGTAAGAATACTATCCCTTTTATTGTCTTCAGGCTGTTTAATCCTTTTATCAGTGGTGTCATGTGTTATATATGATATAACATCACTTAATGATCTTATTTTTCTGTGAACTATAATGTTTTATTCCCTAAGTAAATGCAAAGTAATTTATTCACTTCTTTCTTTGAAGATTAATGCATTTTTATTCGATTACTTCTAAGATGGCGGATCATTGGCGATATATTCAGTAAGATTGATTTTATATATCTCGTAACAACCCACCTGAAGAGGATAGGAGCTGCCTACAGAGAGAAATAAAGAAATGAATAATTGTTTGTTTGTATGGTGTTTAACGTAATTTTCAACATGACGGTAGATTTATTTTTGGTGGTGGAGGCAGACCACCCACTTTTCCTGGGTAGAACCAGTACTGTACACCTCCCATCATCCGTATGAATCGACACTTCCTCACTTACAAGTTGAGGAGAGAAGGTTTACATTGCAACGTTGTTAACCCCTCGGCCATGGAGACGCTTAAGAAATGAATAAATCTGAAGCATCGGTTACTTAATGTATTTATCTTTATATTATTAAAAACTCTCTTCCAGTATTATTTGCAGTTGTACAAAAGATTGGTCTAATGCTTATATGTATTAGGTCAATGTGGGTTTCAGCTTAACCCCTGTTCTGCTTGTATCTAACACACACTGATCAGCCGGCTGCAGCGAAGTCAGATGGTTGCAGAGAAGTCAGATGGTTGCAGCGAGGTCAGATGGTTGCAGACAAGTCAGATGAGCAAAATTGTTAGAAGTTAATGGTGGGTTAGTATTTTTGCTTTTTGTGCATATTTTGCTAATATTTTTGGAAAATGATCATGAAGATTTCAAAAGGAATGACAGAGGAAGCGTTCACTTTAAAAAACTGGTAATAAAACGACGTCAGTGCGTATAGCACCCTGTATAAATGTCCAATGATTTGTAAAAACTATGAAATTTTAAGAATAAACAGAAATTTGCAATTGTAATTCCATTTAAAACGCTTGTCAAGATCGTCGATCCTTTCTATATAACTGTACAAAATATTTCGTTGAAATAAAGAAAACTTTCCAAGTTAGAATTTTAAAGTCGACGGGGTAAAAAAAACAGGGTATATTAAAATCGCCTCCGTTTGTCCTTCTGTCCGTTCGTCCGCCTGTCCGTCTGTCCGTTACCGCATCTCCTCCTAAACCGCTGAACGGAATTCAACCAAACTTAGGGTATGACATCACCATATGATGTTGGCGTGCAAGAGCATTATTTATTTTTTTTGGCTCCGAGCCCAGGGGCCATCAGGGGGGTCAAAAGGTCAAATAAACTAAAAATTCAATTACACTGTCATTTTTTCATCTTTTTGCACATAATTTGGTGTATGTAATCATCTATTAAAGATAAACAACATATCAAACGATTTTTATATTTCGCAAACTCGAACGACGTCTGCCCTGTGGCCCAGGGTGGGTGGGGTGGGCGGGATTTGGGGTCCTTTTTTTTTCATTTTTCATTTTTTGTAATTATGTCTAAAATGAAACATTATGATGACCCAGGGTCCCTCAGGGGGTCAAAAGGTCATTTTTCCATATTCTTGCACATTTCTTGGTGTATGTTAATGTCTATAAAAGATAAGCAACATTTTAAATGATTTTAATATATCAAACATTGAACTTGGACAGTCTGCCAGTGGGTGGGGGTGTGGGGTGGTGGGGAGATTTGGAAATATTTATTTTTATAATTATGTCTCAAATGAAACATGATGATGGGATTACACTGTATACATTTGTTTCCTCCTATGTTATAGTTGGGCCTGGAGGAAGGGGCATCAAATACACTAATAATGCAATTACGGTGTCATTTTTTCATACTTTTGCACATTAATTGGTATAATAGTCATCTAATAAAGAGATACACAGCATGGCAAATGCTTTATTATTTAAAACTCGGACGTCTTCCCTGGGGTTCGAGTTGGAGGTGGTGGGTGGAGGGTAACAGGGGGTCAATTTATTTAAAAATTATTTCTCAAATGAAAATGTTGATGAAGGGATTACATTGTATATACTGTGGGGCTGTGTGTGGATGTGGGGTGGGGGTTTAGGGTGGGGGAGGGGGAGGGCGGGGTGAAGTGACCTGTGAATAAAACGGTATTTTACGACGGCCGTGCTGTCGAATTCGTTCTAGTTTACAAGTGCGAACGGTGAAATCAGAGTGGACATTTCAGATGTGAACAGGCAGGTCATAGTGTTTTAAGCAATTCTTTCGCGTTTTTGACAATATGCCCACCCTTCGAGGGGCATAAAATCACACACCAACTGTTCAAAAAATGTTTGAACTTAGTCTTCATATCATGACATTTGAGGTTGCTTTGCCTTTACTATTTACCACAGTATATATGTCCAATATGTCAAACGGTAACACAATATTTATTAAATGCGTGCACTGAAAACATCTATAGGTAATTACAAGTACTCGTGTTAAGTTTCAATCCAAAATGTGCAGTGGTTTCCCTAGCAATTGTCAAAAACGCGAAAGAATTGCTTAAAACACTCTGACCTCCCCGTTCGCATCTGGAATATTCACTCCAATTCACCGTTCGTACTTGTAAAATACCTCCTGCATTCCGTTTTTGCTATTTTTTATTACCCTGTCAGCTTTAAAATTCTATAACTCGGAAAGTTTTCATTATTTCAATGAGATATTTTGTACAGTTATACAGAAATGATTAAAGATCTTGACAAACGTTTTAAATTAAATTACAATTGCGTATATCAGTTCGTTATTTGTGTTTGTTTTTAAAATTTCATAGTTTTACAAATCTTTGGACATTTATACAGGGTGCTATATGCACTGACGTGGTTTTATTACCGGATTTTTAAAGTGAAATCTTCATAATCATTTTCAAACATTTTAGCAAAATACGCAGCAAAAAGCAAAAATACTAACCCCACCATTTAACTTCTAACAATTTCGCCCATCTGACTTCTTTGCAACCATCTGACTTCACTGCAGCCGGTTGATCAGTGTGTAAGATTTTCAAATGAAAGTAGAATGTATAAAACAAAAGAAACCTGCTCACTATCATATCAAAATGTAAAAAACTTGATTCTTTCATCACCAGAGGTTATTCTTAATCATGTGTTAAAGTCAATTAACTCAACTCAATTATCTATTCTTTACAAAAACAATGTACAGCCTTCAGTTGAAAAAAAAATATAATAATCAGTAACCAGTCAGGTTTCAGTTATGTCAAATTAACAGTTTGACCGATTTCCCATATGTTCTAACAATTCATTTATTTATTTTCAATGTGAGATTTTTGTGTTAAAACTTGAGGAATTTCTCATCTATCTTGTCTTATATTCTGATGATATGATTGATACCGCTGTCGGTAGCGCGGCATTAAATCGGCAACTTTTTATATAAAAAAAGAGAAATTTAAAGATTGTGCATGCAATTCTGTGTTTTCTAGTGAATTGATAAAACATGTGTTGCATTTAATTTTACTATCAATCCGTGCTGCTGCTTTTCAGCTATTCGTGACTCTCTAAAAGAAATTGTTAAACTTTGAAGAGTGAAGCTGAAACTATGATGTTTTCTACAGGTGATATGATGAATTATTTCTGTAAACCATTAAACGCTGTAAGATTGTGGTAAGTAATTATCACTATGTTTTGAATTATTTCTTGTTATACCTCCCGCAAAGAGAGGGGGGGTGGTATACTGGAATCACCTTGTCCGTCCGTCCGTCTGTCCTTAGACGCAATTCTTGTCCGGACTATTTCTCTGAATTGGTAGTCAAATAGAAAATTCTTGTTTGGATTATTTCTCTAGTGAAACTTGCTAAAAAGCATCAGTATCAAGTGGAGATGCGCATATTGTTGTAACATTCCGGTTTCGATTAACTCGGTTATGGCCCTTTGTATTTTAATGCTTGGTAGTCAAATAGAAAATTCTTGTTCGGGCTTTTTCTCTATAATATATGTGTATATATCTTATAGGAATAAAGTCTTGTATGTTTACCCACCTCCCAACAAGTTGCCAGCGGGGGGTATTTGTCCGCCTCCGGCGACAGATCTAGTTATAAATTAAACACAACAAAAGTGCAATCATTTGAACTCTACCTTAAATCCCTAAATAGGATGCACTTGAAACATGTACAAGACCAGAGAGAAAAGCTGAACAAAAAATCATATTATTATTTTTTGGATGCAGTTGCCATGGTCAGTACCTCTACAAATGATTTTTTTAGCTTTACTAATCAAAGATCAGCGGAGCTTATGCTGTGGTGCGGTGTCCGTCATCGATCAGTGTGTAAACCTTTTTTTTGTTTTTTTATGAAAATCCATCCAATAGTTTCAGAGGAGTAGTTCCTCTGAAACTATTGGATGGATTTTCATAAACCTTTACAGGAATGTTGCCCATGATGTCTAGTTGATCCTAGCAAAAATTAACGTTGATGTGAAATCCAAGATGGCCACCAAATCTAAAAATAGTTTTTTAAAGAAGAAGTTGGTAGCGACTGCTTCTTGAAACTATAAGTTTTTTATATTGATATGTGACTTTTTCTAAAATCATTTTGATTCGACATTAAACATGGCTGCCAGTGGCCATCTTTGTTTACAAAGAGTTATATAGTAAAAACTTGTAGCGACTTCTCCTCTGAAACTACTTAACGGACTTTCATAAACTTCGCGGGAATGTTGCTCTTGATATCTAGTTGATCCTAGTAAAATTTCAGGTTGGCCAGAAATTCAAGATGGCCGTGACAGATAAAAATAGATTTTTAAAAAAACAAGTTTGTAGTGACTACTTCTTGAAAACTGTAAGTGATATTGATATGGGACTTTCTCTAAAATGATCAGCATGGCATAATGTTGGTCCTTGTTGAAAATCATTTTGATTCTACATTAAATATGGCTGCAGTGGCCATCTTTGTTTATATAGAGTTATATAGTAAAATCTTGTAGCGACTACTCCTCTGAAACTACTTGACAGATTTTCATGAAACTTCACAGGAATGCTGATCTATCTATCAAAACCTATCAGTAGAGCTTCAAGGTCATTGATCTCTTGTTTTAGTTTTGCCAGCTGGATTTCTACTTCTGGATAACCCATGATTTTTATGTTATGTTTTAAATGTTTAATATTTGTAGAGAGTTTCAGATGTTTCTCCTTGGCAGCTATGTCATAATTATGAGTAATAGACTAAAGGAAGATGTAATATCTGACATTTGGTCAAATTTCCTTTCTCACATATGTAATGGTTTATAAACTGAAATGAACAGTATGTTTCAATGTTAACGCATGGTTGAAAATTAAGCAAACATTAGAAACTCTCAAATCTACAGTTTCACCTTTCGGAGTTACTGATTGATGTGGTGGTAACATTTGGTTTCCGCAGGTTCTTCTGCAAGTCTGGTCTTTAGGAAATGGAATACCTGTTCCCCAAGGTGTTGGGATGAAGCCAGTTGAGTTTTCGGATCAATAGATCAAATGTCAAGGTCATGCTGATCTTGATCTGATCCTTTGGTTTCTGCAAACTATCTGAAGAATTATCTTCATCATAATTATAGCCTATTGTTTTTGGAATAAATAAGTCAAAAGGTCAAAATCACCATGATGTTAGCCTGTGCTTTCAGTTTCTGTACAATGTCATCTAATGCCTGTTATGACTGCCTAAATTTGTATGTTTATAAAGTAAAAGAGGAGATTGATGCAACCAGACGGGTGTTAAACCTCTCAATATTGTTCAATGTTTCCATGTTTAAGTCGATGTTTATTGCACTTAAACTTTGGCAAGGGTATATAATCTCTGGCTGTTTTGCTCGTTTACTTGGGGTACCTGCTGTTTCACTTGCTGCCATTGGAGTTTAATTAGTGATGGTTCAGAACCAAAACACATATTCATGAAATTCCTTTTGTTTGTAAGTGGGCTTCAGATATATTAATTTACTTGCTAATCACCACACACTGTATGGTAGATAAGGAGGTGTTAATTTAATACTCAAAACAGGTTTCAAAAAATTGCATGTTGTTTTCAGTGACTACACTGAAATTAATTTACAATTTTTTAGAATACTTGATATGAGCTTTTATAATGTGGTGTGTGTTTGAAGCGAATTCAGTTTTCAGCTTGAGTTAGCAGTCATATCTATTGAACTTATTTTTCAGTTGTTTAGCCGTCATAATTTATGGTGATTACATTTTAAGTGAAGTTGAGTATTTCTGTTAAAGTTTTCTCTTATATTTTTTTAGCTCTTCTGATCAGAGATCAGCAGAGCTTATGCCGTGGTGCGGCGTCCGTCGTCCGTCTGTCCGTCCGTAAACTTTTTTTTGTAGCGACTACTCCTCTGAAACTACTGAATGGATTTTCATGAAACTTTACAGAAATGTTGCCCATGAAGTCTAGTTGATCCTAGCAAAAATTCATGTTGATGTGAAATCCAAGATGGCCACCAAATCTAAAAATAGATTTTTAAAAATAAGTTTGTAGCGACTACTTCTTGAAAACTCTAAGTGATATTGATATGGGACTTTTTCTTAAATGATCAGCATGTCATGATGTTGGTCCTTGTCGAAAATCGCTTTGATTCGATGTTAAACATGGCTGCCAGCGGCCATCTTTGTTTACATAGAGTTATCTAGTAAAAACTTGTAACGACTACTCCTCTGTTACTACTCGACGGATTTTCATGAAACATTACAGGAATGTTGCTCTTGATGTCTTATTGATTCTAGCAAAATTTCAGGTCGGCCGGAAATACAAGATGGCCGCCATGGCTGAAAATAGATTTTCAAAATTCAAGTTTGTAGCGACTACTTCTTGAAAACTATAAGTGATATTGATATGGGACTTTTTCTAAAATGATCTTTATGACATGATGTTGATCCTTGTCAAAAATTATTTTGATTTGACATTAAACATGGCCGCCAGCGGCCATCTTGTTTACATAGAGTTATATGATGAAAACTTGTAGCGACTACTCCTATGAAACTACTTGATGGATTTTCATGAAACTTCACAGGAATGTTGACCTAGCTATCAAAAATATATCAGTAGAGCTTCAAGGTCATTGACCTCTTGTGAAAAAACAAGTTTGTAGCGACTTCTTCATGAAAACTATAAGTGATATTGATATGGGACTTTTTCTAAAATGATCAGCATGACATGATGTTGGTCCTTGTCGAAAATCGTTTTGATTCAACGTTAAACATGGCTGCCAGCGGCCATCTTTGTTTACATAGAGTTATATAATGAAAACTTGTAGCGACTATTCCTGTGAAACTACTTGACGGATTTTCATGAAACTTCACAGGAATGTTGCTCTTGATGTCTAATTGATCCTAGCAAAATTTCAGGTCGGCCGGAAATTCAAGGTGGCCGCCACGGCTAAAAATAGATTTAAAATAAATAAGTTTTTGTAGCGACTACTTCTTCAAAACAATAAGAGATATTGATATGGGACTTTTTCTAAAATGATCAGCATGACATGATGGTTATAAGAGGCAAACATTATTTTGATTCGACGTTAAACATGGCTGCCAGTGGCCATCTTTGTTTACATAGAGTTATATGATGAAAACTTGTAGCGACTACTCCTCTGAAACTACTTGACGGATTTTCATGAAACATCACAGGAATGTTGCTCTTGATGTCTAATTGATCCTAGCAAAATTTCAGGTCACCCGGAAATTCAAGATGACTGCCATGGCTAAAAATAGATTTTCAAAATACAAGTTTGTAGCGACTACTACTTGAAAACTATAAGTGATATTGATATTGGACTTTTTGTAAAATGATCAGCATGACATGTTGTTGGTCCTTGTCAAAAATTGTTTTGATTCAACGTTAAACATGGCTGCCAGCAGCCATCTTTGTTTACATAGAGTTATATAGTAAAAACTTGTAGCGACTAATCCTTTGAAACTACTTGGCAGATTTTCATGAAACTTTACAGGAATGTTGCTCTTAATGTTTAATTGATCCTAGCAAAATTTCAGATCGGCCAGAAATTCAAGGTGGCCGCCACAGCTAAAATTAGATTTTTTAAAAAAGAAGTTTGTAGCGACTATGTCTTGAAAACTATAAGTGATATTGATATGGGACTTTTTGTAAAATGATCAGCATGACATGATGGTTATCAGAGTCAAACATTATTTTGATTCGACGTTAAACATGGCTGTCAGCGGCCATCTTTGTTTACATAGAGTTATATAATGAAAACTTGTAGCGACTATTCCTGTGAAACTACTTGACGGATTTTCATGAAACTTCACAGGAATGTTGCTCTTGATGTCTAATTGTTCCTAGCAAAATTTCAGGTCGGCCGGAAATTCAAGATGGCCGCCACGGCTAAAAATAATTTTTCAAAAAACAAGTCTGTAGCGACTACTTCCTGAAATCAAAATCAATCAGTAGAGCTTCAAGATCATTGACCTCTTGTTTTATATTTTTGGCTGTTCACTTTGTACATATAGTTCACTGCGTGGTTTTTGTCTTGCCTTTTTGAAGAAAAAAAGAGACATAGGAGTTGCTTTTCCTATATTTTCTCACAAACTGTATGCATTAGGCTATATATTCCGGTGGTTTCGGCAAAGGCGTCAACATTCAAGTTTTGCGTTTAGGTCATTTTCTCGCAAACTGTATGCACTAGACTTTTCAAACTTTGCTTATCTTGGGTGGACATCACAACGTGACAACGTAAATGTGGAAGTGACCTTGACCCTCCAAGCAAAGGGCAGATAACTTAATAATTTTTACCCTCAACTTTTGCGTTTCGGTCACTTTTTCACAAACTGAATGCACTAGACCTTTCAAACTTTGCTTATAGTTGTATCTTGGGTGGTACATTGCAACGTGACAAAGCAAATGTGGAAGTGACCTTGGGTAGTGCATCTTTTCGAATGCATGGATTTCATCTATGACCTTGACCTACTTTTTGGATCTGATGAATTTTATTTTTTTTCATTTTTTTTTCTCACAGAATGGCATTTTGTTTTTAAACAAATGCACTTAAATGTCATTTCAGCAAACTGTAAACTCCATTGTTTATAGTTATTAAAATGGTTACCAATTTTCATTTAAGCAACATTTATCTTTTGTTTTTAAGTCCCGCCCCTGTTAGGCAAGACATGCGATTCCGCGGATTTCTTGTTTATGAGATGGGATTTGACTAAAATCCATTTTACAAATGGCTGCATGTTCATTTTCTTATGTGTTAAGATGTGGTTGTTTTCATAGATGATTTACCCCGTGAGGTTCCGGGGGCCACGTTTGGTTACGGGGCAAAGAATAGGGCAACTGCAGATCCCGTTGGAGGGGAAGGTAGATGGGTAGAACCTCCCCCACCCCCACCCCCCCACTCCACACACACACACCACCACGGTCTTTATCATGACCCCTGCATTGTTTCAGGAGCCATCTCGCTCAAATCACTAGAGCAGTGGCAGAAAAACAATAAACATGGCTCCAGCGTAAATGGAGTGTCTACAATGGAATTTGCAGCAACTCTGCAGTTCAGGGTGAGAAGGTTCTAAGGCCCGTTCTCCATATTTTATCTCGATGTACATGGAGGATGAGCCTGGCATGTTCATTCCTGTTAGGCGTCATATAACCTTCCATGTGTTGGTGCGCCTTAAAACCCCAATTCAATTCAATTCATAGATGATTTAAAAAAAATGAAATGTTGAAGCTCAAATAAATACGTCTTCAGCCATGGTCTTGGTCATTCATTGTCAGCCTGATCATAATGTTAGATGTTAATTAATCCATATTCTATATAATGTGTCAAATTAAAAACAAAAAAATGTCTTTAATAACAAATAATTGGGAGCCATATGAGGACCAGAACCCTTTCAATTAGGTTCTGCTGAAACAGGTCATATTGTTATGAATATATAATTAAACACATACTCATAGAGAAAAGTATTAATCATCAAGACTGACCAGTGGTATATTGAAATCAAAATTGTTTATTATTGTTTAAGGACTTGTTGACCCTTACAATGGCCATAAACTCACTGATTAGCCCATTTGCCCCAGGATGTTTATTGTTTTTGAGCCCTTTGAAGCAGGATTATACTTCATTATTGTTCTGTCTTGGAATTTTTGGTGTTAATCTAATTATATTTGAGGTATGTGAAGTGGCCAGATGCTGGTCAATTGAAATGTTTATTGTTTTGACCACTTGCACTGGTAATTCAAGCATATATTTTTTGTTTTACTGAGTTATTGCAGTGCTGTTAAACCTGAAATGTAAAATACCTGCGTTATCCCTTACACTCAATCTCTGTATACCGTATGCATTAGGAAAATTCTTTATTAAGTTATTAATTGCAATGTCTTGCTAGCAAAGAAAAACATTAGAACGTTTCCATTTAATTATGAAAGCCAACTTCTTATAGTCTGTGCTGCAGGCATCTTAGACTGGTTCTGTCTTTCTGTTTGTTTGTTATATTTAAGACAAATCAAGCAATAATACAACTTATATTCTGCATCAAGTTTCCTTTGAATAATTGGTTTCACAAAACTATCCGTTTAAGACTGATAACAAGATTTTATATTTTATTCTGATTGCAAAAAAACACAAGAACAAACCGTGAAGATAGAAGTCTACATAGATCAGTTGTTTGCGGCCTCCAGAATAGCTTGTATCTTATCTCCCTTCAAGATCACCAAATATGTTCTAATATAAGAGATCATAAATGGCTTAGCTTGTTATTCCGAGACTGTGGTCAATATTCTAAAGTTTTTTTCAAATTTTAGTTTACCTTAAAAACTTGTAGCTTCTATCACTACTTCTTATCAACTGCCTGACCTTAATTGACTTTTGCTTAAATGTTTCAGTTGCAGGTTGGCCGTTAATGACCTTTATCGTGAAGGCTATATGGAGTGTTGATTGGTAAAACTGCTGGGAACTTGTAAAGTATTCCAGCTAGTATGAGGGATATGTCAAGACATTCTTGTAAATAAGTAATTAGTGTTTTGCCTGTGTGAGGATACTGTTTATTGTGTCATAAACATGAGTTATTATGTTGTGTTTGTTACCCGACACCATTCGCTTGTCTGAATAAGTTCTTTAGCATTAGCAGAAATAATAATAGATGAATCCATGGTTGCTGGCCCAGAATTCAAGAACTGTTTGCACAGAGGTTGTAGAAGTCATGTTTTGACATTGTGATATTGTTATTCCCTTGGTTTATTTCAATCATAATTATGTACATAATTTTGTAATTCAAACACCAAGTTCCAAAATGGCCATCAGCCAGAAAACAGTTAAAAATGGAATTATGATAGGGTTGTGACTTTTTCATTATGTTTGTTTTAAAATATTTAAAAACTGTGTATGCATATTAATTTCATGGTTCAAAAGTTATGACAAAATGACAAATGACAAAATTGTATTCAGTAATTTAGGCCTCCAGCCCATAATACAAATATTACAAATATATTGTAGCGAACATTTTAAAGTAACAGTGTGACATAAATACATGACATAGGTAGACACATGTACATAGAAAATACACAATTCAACATACATTATTGATATGAGAATACGTCTTGTGTATTGCAATAGCGTTACCTTATGGTATATTATTGATAGTTTGAAAAAAAAAAACGTCTTTTATTCAGTATTTCACACACATATTTGCATAGCAGTGACAGTTTATATGCATCAGTTGTTTTCGTTAAATTATAGAATGTATTGACAAAATTCATATTCATATTAACATGCAAAAAATGATTTCGTTAATCTACATAATATGAACATTGCATGATTTAATACATGGTAATTTAACCTTAGGATGGTGATAGTTATAATATTATGCATTTTAATTCTCATGGTTTGCCTTGCCTCTTTATGGAATAGCAGCATAGAAACCTTAAAATATTTACTAACAATGTACACACTTGACCATCCTGTCTGTAATTCATTCCCAGACCTCTGAAATGTCCAGGTATCACAGGTGGTCTGTTGTATCTTTTTCCTTCTTTTTTTTGACAATGTTGTGTGATGCCAGTTATTTAATTGAAATAAATGAAAACTATCAAATAAAATAAGAATTTAGCTACCAATAAAACACATCAAAATACTAAGAACAAATAAAAATCGATATGGAATAAAATCATGCAAACAATAAATATATTCATCATGGAATAAAACCTAGTGATGTCAGAATTTCTTCACATAATCTCCACTAGATGATAATGTAGTAATAGATATGTAATAAACAAACAACAAATACAGAAAGAAGAATGTGGGTTTAAACAAATCATTAAAGAACAGAAAATGGATTAAATCATTAGCAAGTCGCAAAGACAGTAGTGCATAATTGGGAGTGTAAACTGTGTTTTGTTGCTGACTGTGTGGTAGGGTTACTTCAGTTTCCATTAGTACCTATGATCCGTCTGCTCACAGCTTCATGAGAACATCTGTTGCAGCTTAGGCCCTACTGAGCGTGTGCCAAATCTGCCAATCAAAATGACTGACACATAGCTCTCGGCCTATCACAGCCCTTCATCCAAGGTAAACAAACGAAGATGGCTGCTAAAATGCTAGTGAACATTCTGAAAGCACCAATAGCAGAGAAGCATAAAAATGCTATCTGCAACTGATATCTGGCACACCACTGTGTATTATAAGTGTTTTGAAGGGTATTAATCCTCAGTGTGAGATAGATGTAATTGTGTTCGACAATACTAGGCAAACTTTTACTGCTCTGCCAGAAGGAAAATGCTGCTATACAGGGACACTATAAGCAGATAGAATACCTGGTCGTTCAGGAGAATACCTGGTCGTTCAGGTTTTTATATATTTCATATTTTCGACTGCTGCAGCAGAAACATAGAAAAAGTGGGAACCCTGGGGTGATACTAGGGGACAAAGAAAAATTAAGCCTACAGGGGTGATACTAATGGACAGAAATAGTGGCCTCCAGGAGTGATAATAGGGGAGAAACATGGTGGGCCCCCAAGGGTTATAACAGGGAACAAATAGTGGGCCTACATGAGTGATAATAGGGTTCAAAGAATTAGTGAGCCTTCAGTGGTGATAATGGGACCAAAAAAATAGTGGGCCTACATGGGTGATAGGGGACAAAGAAATAGTAGGCCTACAGGTGTGATATGATAGGGGACAAAGAAATAGTGAGCCTTCAGGGGTGATAGGGGACAAACAAATAGTTAGCCTGCAGGGGTGATAGGGGGCAAAGAAATAGTAGACCTATAGGGGTGATATGATAGGGGACAAAGAAATAGTGAGCCTACAGGGGTGATATGATAGGGGACAAAGAAATAGTGAGCCTGCAGGGGTGATAGGGGACAAAGAAATAGTGGGCCTACATCCTGGGATGATAGGGGACAGAGAAATAGTGAGCCTACAGGGGTGATAATGGACAAAGAAATAGTGAGCCTGCAGGGTTGATAGGGAACAAAGAAATAGTGGGCCTACAGGGGTGATAGGGGACAAAGAAGTAGTGGGCCTAAAGGGGTGATATGGGACAAAGAAATAGTGAGCCTACAAGGGTGATAAGGGACAAAGAAATAGTGGGCCTACAGGGGTAATAGGGGACAAAAAAATAGTGGGCCTATAGGGGTGATAGAGGACAAAGAAATAGTGGGCCTACAGGGGTGATACGGGACAAAGAAATAGCGGGCCTACAGGGTGATAGAGGACAAAGCAGTAGTGGGACTACAGGGGTGATAGGGGACAGAGAAATAGTGGGCATACAGGGGTGATAGAGGACAAAGAAATAGTGGGTCTATAGGGGTGATAGGGGACAAAGAAATAGTGGGCATTGGGTTAAAGAAAGAGGTGTACTGGGAGCTTGTTCTTTGAAAAACTGGACATAGGTAAAACTTAAAAATGATGGCCGGCATACTTCTGAAAATTGGGCATAGTGGAGTTCTATAAAAAGGTGGCTTCTGTGGAATATTAGGCATAGAAGGACTTTAAATACTGGTCAGAGTGGGATGATAATAGCCTGAGTATGCGGTGACTTAGAAAATGTGGCCATAGCAGAACTTAAAAATAGTGACCATAGGGGTACTTAGAAATAGTGACCATAGGGGGACTTGAAAATAGTGGCCATAGTGGTATTTAGAAATAGTGGGTATAGAGGAACTTAGAAAAAGTGCCCAAAGTCAGACTTGTTTATGGTCTGTGTATATGAGATTTAAAAATAGTGGGCACAAGGGACTGATGTATAATTTCGGTAGCTTAGAAATAGGGGGTGTAAAGATTACAGGATTGTGAACCAGTTAGAACCCAACTCCAGTACAAAATACATCAGCCCATTGATCATAGGATCAAAAGTACAGCAGCTGTATGGTATTTAAATATCTGTTAAACAATTTTTTGATTCCATTAAGTGAATGTTGTAGATAACAGTAAATTTTGTTCATGTGGGATAAACTGGCATGCCTGCACCATCACTACCTTGATCACACTGTATGGCAGAATATGCAACAATTGCCTGCTGGCAATCTTAATGCATTTTGCATGATTTGCTATCAAATGTTTTAATAACTTTTGGCCCAAAATTGTTAAGGTACCTATATCTGGTTCATAAAGCATGATAAATGGGCAATTCTCAAGTAGGGTAGATAATGTAAGACAGAGGAAGTAGGAAGCTTGTGGTGGTATCTGTAATTATCATGCCAGTATTACTGCAGTATGTCCACCAGGAGCTACCCTCACTCATAAACCTTCCCTCTGGCATTATCTTCCCTACATCCATGTTAGATAGCTGGGGTAGAATTGCAGAGCATGGTTAATTATTCATACCTGGTATGTTTTAAGTTACCCAACATTAGAGAGTGCTCAAAATAACAAGAATGAAAAGTCACTATTCTTTAATGGTCAGTTGCAATCTTGAATAAATATATAAATAGATACACAGGAAAAATATGTCAATGTAAATTTAGTTGTTAATGAAACACACAGCAATATAAATTTAGTTGTTAATGAAACACACAGCAATATGGAAGTATTTATATAGCATTACCTCTTAACCTGCTAAGGGCAACTACAACATCCTTTGCAGCCAGTGTAAACCCAGATCAGCCTGCTAGTAACTTGCAGACTGATCAGGGTTTACACTGTCTGGCTGCTCATCAGTCATTTAACCAAAACACCCCTTTGTAACATAAATGGAATGGTTCAAATTCAAAGAAAGGACAATCCATTATACATTCATAGTGGGCTAAGGGTTAAACTTTATGATCGTTCATGGTAATTTTTACTGAAAAACTGTTTACATGTTATTGAATATCCTGGTAATATGAGTTGGAATTAAAGTTTGTTAGAAGGTGGCATGACCAAGTGGTAGAGCATCTATTTCGCAAAAGAGTCGTGGGTTCAATCCTGGGCCAGGTCATGCCAAAGACTTCATAAAAATGGTACTAGTAGCTCGATCCCTTGCTTGACATTCAGCATATAAAGGGTAGAGCTAGGGCTGGTCGGCCCAGTGTCAGTGTGAAAATACTGGGCGGGGTATCATGTCGTGTGTCTACGACGTGTACTGGGTGGGGTATCATGTCATGTCTACGACGTGATATTCCAGAGTGGCAGCACAAAGTTGAGCATTGAGATCACTGCTAATTAAACACCGTTGTTGGGCCCCATACATAAATATTTATTATTCTACTTTAGGTTTTAATATATTATTGGTTCAATTAGTTTGATACAAAACAATTAGGAGGGCTGGCGTGGCGCAGTCAGTAGCACGGCGGATTTGTAACCGGAGGCCCCGGATTCAATCCTCCGTGGTGCCACTGAGTTTCGTTGTTATGTTCTTGGGCAAGACACTTTCCCTTAGCCTTGTCCGTCGGATGGGGATGTAAACCGGGCGGTCCTGTGTATCGGTCTATCCTCCGAGCATGTTAAAGAACCATAAGGATCTATTCGATAATAAGAATAGGGCACGGTTCCCGGAGTCCTATGTATCCTTCCCCTCTCTCTGGGCGGCACTAAATAACCTATTCTGTGTTGATGGGCCGTTAAACAACATTCAATTCAGTTCAAAAATAATTTGAACAATTATTAATAATTTATCTTGAAAAACAAGTGTGATGCAAGGAAAAAACACAACACAATTTATTAAACAGTGAAGGGTCGATATACATTATATATCGACCCTGAACAGGGGTATAGTAGCAGAGCATGATTGATGAGCTTGTCTGTCACTTTAGTTACCTAGCATTATTCAATTATCAAAAGAACAAGAAGGAATATAATACTTATAAGAGAAGCCTAGAAAAACACTTAGAAACAAGTTATATTTCCAACTATTCTACAGCTTTGTTAAGGTACATGAACAAGAAAATGTAACAAATATTGAATTAGGGAACTAATCGACTGAAGATGAACAAATTATGAAAACCATGGTAAGTATTATAGTTATCAATTCAAAATAGATTTCACATCATTAACGTTTGCTATTGGGGATTTAAAGTAAACAATGAAATACTTGTTATAGACAAAAAAACTATAAAAAAACCATTTCAATCTAGAATATGGAATCGACATTAAAAATCCATTTAAAGCTCAAGATACACAAGTAGTATTTTAATTCTAATAAAACAAATAGGTTATGACTCCTGGATGAGAGACTGTAGTGCTGCAGACATTGGAACTCTTACACGGACACTTTAACTCTCTACACAGCAGTGGTGTTGGGGCCTATAGCTACTTAAATATTGGCAATCAAACTCAAAACAGAGAAGAACTTAAAACAATGTCTGTTTGTGCCCTCTCAAATACTCGGAGAATTTTGGTTCAGCAAGCCAGTTAGTTTTAGATTTAATTAAATTAGTGTTGCATTAAATGTAATCCAATCTTGACATAATAAGATACAACTTTCCAGAATATATTGCAGTTCATCAGTGATCAGCAGGCTCAATTTTCAAAGAATTTAACTTCGAAAGAATACCCTATTTCCCTTAATAGTAGCGTCCGGGCGATATGCAAAGTGCAAACGGGGGCGCTCTTATTATGGTTCAAATTTTCCATATCTTTCCCTTCCTTTCCCCGATTGTTTCCTTATAGAATTACTGTACGGCGATCATTTACTGGTATTGACTAAACCTAACCCCGACTGTACTATACTGAGTATATCACTGTTATCACTCTGTGTCTTTATGATACACATTTCCGTCGAACTCGACAATTAAAAACATGGGTTGGTTGCATATGAATTAAATAATAATAAAAGATAAACTAAATAGTAAATTGAAAGAAAGGAGATAAATAAACGCGGTAATTTTTAGCTCTACTGATCAGAGATCAGCAGAGCTTATGCCGTGGTGCCGCGTCCGTCGTCCGTCCGTCCGTCTGTCCGTCCGTTAACTTTTATTTGTAGCGACTACTCCTCTGAAACTACTTGATGGATATTCATAAAACTTTACAGAAATGTTGCCCATGAAGTCTAGTTGATCCTAGCAAAAATTCATGTTGATGTGAAATCCAAGATGGCCGCTAAAGCTAAAAATAGATTTTTTAAATTCAAGTTTGTAGCGACTACTTCTTGAAAACTATAAGTGATATTGATATGGGACTTTTTCTAAAATGATCAGCATGACATGATGTTGGTCCTTGTCGAAAATCGTTTTGATTTGACGTTAAACATGGCTGCCAGCGGCCATCTTTGTTTACATAGAGTTATATAATAAAAACTTGTAGCGACTACCCCTCTGAAACTACTTGACGGATGTTCATGAAACTTCACAGGAATGTTGCTCTTGATGTCTAAATGATCCTAGCAAAATTTCAGGTCGGCCGGAAATTCAAGATGGCCGCCATGGCTAAAAATAAATTTTCAAAATACAAGTTTGTAGCGACTACTTCTTGAAAACTATAAGTGATATTGATATGGGACTTTTTCTAAAATGATCAGCATGACATGATGTTGGTCCTTATCAAAAATCGTTTTGATTTGACGTTAAACGTGGCTGCCAGCGGCCATCTTTGTTTACATAGAGTTATATAGTAAAAACTTGTAGCGACTACTCCTCTGAAACTACTTGGCGGATTTTCATGAAACTTTACAGGAATGTTGCTCTTAATGTCTAATTGATCCTAGCAAAATTTCAGGTCGGCCGGAAATTCAAGATGGCCGCCATGGCTAAAAATAGATTTTCAAAATACAAGTTTGTAGCGACTACTTCTTGAAAACTATAAGTGATATTGATATGGGACTTTTTCTAAAATGATCAGCATGACATGATGTTGATCCTTGTGGAAAATTATTTTGATTCGACGTTAAACATGGCTGCCAGTGGCCATCTTTGGTTACACAGAGTTATATAGTAAAAACTTGTAGCGACTACTACTCTGAAACTACTTGACGGATGTTCATGAAACTTCACAGGAATGTTGATCTTGATGTCTAGTTGATCCTAGAAAAATTTCAGGTCGGCCGGAAATTCAAGATGGCCGCCACAGCTTAAAATAGATTTAAAATAAATAAGTTTGTAGCGACTACTTCTTCAAAACTATAAGAGATATTGATATGGGACTTTTTCTAAAATGATCAGTATGACATGATGTTGGTCCTTGTCGAAAATCGTTTTGATTTGACGTTAAACATGGCTACCAACGGCCATCTTTGTTTACATAGAGTTATATAATGAAAACTTGTAGCGACTACTTCTCTGAAACTACTTGACGGATTTTCATGAAACTTCACAGGAATGTTGCTCTTAATGTCTAATTGATCCTAGCAAAATTTCAGGTCGGCCGGAAATTCAAGATGGCCGCCATGGCTAAAAATAGATTTTCAAAATACAAGTTTGTAGCGACTACTTCTTGAAAACTATAAGTGATATTGATATGGGACTTTTTCTAAAATGATCAGCATGACATGATGTTGATCCTTGTGGAAAATTATTTTGATTCGACGTTAAACATGGCTGCCAGTGACCATCTTTGGTTACACAGAGTTATATAGTAAAAACTTGTAGCGACTACTACTCTGAAACTACTTGACGGATGTTCATGAAACTTCACAGGAATGTTGATCTTGATGTCTAGTTGATCCTAGAAAAATTTCAGGTCGGCCGGAAATTCAAGATGGCCGCCACAGCTAAAAATAGATTTAAAATAAATAAGTTTGTAGCGACTACTTCTTCAAAACTATAAGAGATATTGATATGGGACTTTTTCTAAAATGATCAGTATGACATGATGTTGGTCCTTGTCGAAAATCGTTTTGATTTGACGTTAAACATGGCTACCAACGGCCATCTTTGTTTACATAGAGTTATATAATGAAAACTTGTAGCGACTACTCCTCTGAAACTACTTGACGGATTTTCATGAAACTTCACAGGAATGTTGCTCTTAATGTCTAATTGATCTTAGCAAAATTTCAGGTCGGCCGGAAATTCAAGATGGCCGCCACGGTTAAAAATAGATTTTCAAAAAACAAGTCTGTAGCAACTACTTCCTGAAATCAAAATCAATCAGTAGAGCTTCAAGGTCATTGACCTCTTGTTATTGATTACGATAGCGCTTTAAAGTTTATGTCATAGACCATACTGGTGTCGTGGTAAAAAAACTCCCGTAATCAAATTCATTAGCGGTAAACATGAAAAAAATATGTTTTTTTACCAACTTTTAGATAACGTTTATTAAAACAGGTGGGGGCGCCAGGGAAGGCGCTACTAATATGGGAAATACCGTATTTGCAATTTTTGAAAAATGCTGTATGTTTTTATGGTAACGTAATTACTAATGTAGAAGGAGAGTAATGAAAATGGATTACATGATAAATATCATAGAACATGCTGTGTTGGAAATATCTAAATACAAAACTATAGTATTACTGAGTATGGCAGCGAAAAATGTTTTGAGTGTATTATGTATAAAACTACAATACTAATTAGTAAGTTAGTATGGCTGGGAAGAATGCTTGATTGTTTTTAGCTTGACTGATCAGAGATCAGCAGAGCTTATGCCGTTGTGCGGCGTCCGTCGTTCGTCCGTCTGTCCGTAAACTTTTATTTGTAGCAACAACTCCTCTGAAACTACTCGATGGATATTCATGAAACTTTACAGAAATATTGCCCATAGAGTCTAGTTGATCCTAGCAAAAATTCATGTTGATGTGAAATCCAAGATGGCCGCCAAAGCTAAAAATAGAGTTTTAAAATACAAGTTTGTAGCGACTACTTCTTGAAAACTATAAGTGATATTGATATGGGACTTTTTCTAAAATGATCAGCATGACATGATGTTGATCCTTGTCAAAAATCGTTTTGATTCAACGTAAAACATGGCTGCCAGCGGCCATCTTTGCTTACATAGAGTTATATAGTAAAAACTTGTAGCGACTACTCCTCTGAAACTACTTGGCGGATTGTCATGAAACTTTACAGGAATGTTGCTCTTGATGTCTAATTGATCCTAGCAAAATTTCAGATCTGCCAGAAATTCAAGATGGCCGTCACAGCTAAAAATAGATTTTTAAAAAATAAGTTTGTAGCGACTACTTCTTGAAAACTATAAGTGATATTGATATGGGACTTTTTCTAAAATGATCAGCATGGCATGATGTTGATCCTTGTGGAAAATTATTTTGATTCGACGTTAAACATGGCTGCCATTGGCCATCTTTGGTTACATAGTTATATAGTAAAAACTTGTAGCGACTACTCCTCTGAAACTACTTGACGGATGTTCATGAAACTTCACAGGAATGTTGCTTTTGATGTCTAGTTGATCCTAGAAAAATTTCAGGTCATCCGGAAATTCAAGATGGCCGCCACAGCTAAAAATAGATTTAAAATAAATAAGTTTGTAGCGACTACTTCTTTAAAACTATAAGAGATATTGATATGGGACTTTTTCTAAAATGATCAGTATGACATGATGTTGGTCCTTGTCGAAAATCGTTTTGATTTGACGTTAAACATGGCTGCCATCTTTGTTTACATAGAGTTATATAATGAAAACTTGTAGCGACTACTCCTCTGAAACTACTAGACGGATTTTCATGAAACTTCACAGGAATGTTGCTCTTAATGTCTAATTGATCCTAGCAAAATTTCAGGTCAGCCGGAAATTCAAGACGGCCGCCACGGTTAAAAATAAGTCTGTAGCGACTACTTCCTGAAATCAAAATCAATCAGTAGAGCTTCAAGGTCATTGACCTCTTGTTTGGTCAGCTAGGCTATTGAGGGAAAAAATCTGGTCCATCTTGTAACATTGTAATAAACCTTTCTATGAATTATATTTGGTATACAGCTTGCTTATTGGACAACTGCAAAATGCATTGTTGACAGAGTTATGTCCTCTTTAACATAGGTTTACCCAAAGGCACACCTTGCTTATAGTAGAAGACCTCAAAAGAGTTTAAAATTCAGTGACCACTATTTACAACCTTTTTATACTCCCGCCACATATTGGGTCGGGGACATACAGTGTTGCCCTTGTCTGTCCATCTGTACATGCATCACATTTTGTCCATATGTACATCACACTTTGTCCATATGTACATCACACTTTGTCCATATGTACATCACACTTTGTCCATATGTATATCACACTTTGTCCATATGTATATCACACTTTGTCCATATGTATATCACACTTTGTCCATATGTATATCACACTTTGTCCATATGTATATCACACTTTGTCCATATGTATATCACACTTTGTCCATATGTATATCACACTTTGTCCATATGTACATCACACTTTGTCCATATGTACATCACACTTTGTCCATATGTACATCACACTTTGTCCATATGTATATCACACTTTGTCCATATGTACATCACACTTTGTCCATATGTACATCACACTTTGTCCATATGCACATCACACTTTCTTGTCCAGACTACTCCTCCTGAACATCTAGTAGGAAGTATCAGTATGGAGTCTATTTTTGCATATCGTTAACCTATTCCTCCGGTCCATTGACTTTTGGCAAAGTTATGGTCATATTTCAGCTGGTAGGTTATAATATTATAAGACCTGGGACATGTTAGAAATGCATTGTGCTTTGATTTACATATCTCTGTGAAGGGATGCTTCTAAAGATTGTATAATGGTCTATATAAATGGTGATAATGTTTATTTCAGGGTGAAGATGCATCCTCAGCCAAGCCAGCTCCTGCAGCAGGTGGGGCACCTCCCCCACCCCCACCAGGTCCACCACCACCACCACCCCCACAGACGATTCAGTCCGGAGGGTCAAGTGGTGGGGATGACGATGCACGGTCAGCTCTCTTTGAAGCTCTTAATAGGGGTGGTGATGTCACAGTCGGTGAGTTCATTAAAAATACGCGTATGCAGAAAACAAAATCTGAATTAGTGGACTTTTTAATTGGACTCAAGAGCGATATTTGTTCAATAGTCTTAATGTGCTTCATTTGTAGATATCATATAATTTTATGTATTAACGTTTGCTCATGTCTGGTCGCCACTGTATTGGATCACATTAACCAGTTTAGTTTCTGACAGGACTAAGGGAAACAACTTGCATGTTGTGAGTACAGTGTATAATGTTGTCTGTCTTGGAATATGACCGACACTACTGTTGTACAGGAATTCATCGTAGCCATTATTTAAAATAGCCATCAGACGAGTTGACATATTTGACCCTAAATTATGATCTTGATCTTTGGCAGAAGGAGTTAAAATGAAATCTGCCATATGCATCAGATTTGACCCTGAAATAGTGAGATATTAGTGGACAACACATTGTCTTGTAAATACAAACTTGTACAAAAACCAGTTAAATGATTTTGATCTATCCAAAGCGGGCGTGAATATTGCCAACTTGGAACTCAAATAATGATCCAGACTTAGAGATAAGTTTGTGGCACACATCTTGGTTATATATAATTATTTCAAGTAGCACGGAGGACATACCTATATAATTATTTATATTGTAGAGACTACGAGCTTGAAATAATACCCAATTTTAGTATGCATCCTTGTGCAAAGTTCTACTAAATTTCTCAATCCATTCCAAAGTTTCAATCTAATTGTATCAAGTTAAATTATCTCAGTCCATTTTAAAGTCACAGAAGGGACACGAAATATGCCTTCACAGGAGTGCATTTGCATTCACCATACAGTATATGACCATTCAACTCTTGTCATGCATTCTACTAGAATTATCACCCTTTTCAACTTACATTTTTAGCTCTACTGATCAGAGATCAGCAGAGCTTATGCCGTGGTGCGGCGTCCGTCGTCCGTCTGTCTGTCCGTCTGTCCGTCCGTCTGTCTGTCCGTAAACTTTTTTTTGTAGCGACTACTCCTCTGAAACTACTGAATGGATTTTCAAGAAACTTTACAGAAATGTTGCCCATGAAATCTAGTTGATCCTAGCAAAAATTCATGTTGATGTGAAATCCAAGATGGCCGCCAGATCTAAAAATAGGTTTTTAAAAAACAAGTTTGTAGCGACTTCTTCATGAAAACTATAAGTGATATTGATATGGGACTTTTTCTAAAATGATCAGCATGACATGATGTTGGTCCTTGTCGAAAATCGTTATGATTCGACGTAAAACATGGCTGCCAGCGGCCATCTTTGTTTACATAGAGTTATATAATGAAAACTTGTAGCGACTACTCCTCTGAAACTACTTGACGGATTTTCATGAAACTTCACAGGAATGTTGCTCTTGATGTCTAATTGATCCTAGCAAAATTTCAGGTCGGCCGGAAATTCAAGATGGCCGCCACAGCTAAAAATAAATTTTCAAAATACAAGTTTGTAGCGACTACTTCTTGAAAACTATAAGTGATATTGATATGGGACTTTTTGTAAAATGATCAGCATGACATGATGGTTATCAGAGTCAAACATTATTTTGATTCGACGTTTAACATGGCTGCCAGTGGCCATCTTTGTTTACATAGAGTTATATGATGAAAACTTGAAGCGACTACTCCTCTGAAACTACTTAACGGATTTTCATGAAACTTCACAGGAATGTTGCTCTTGATGTGTAATTGATCCTAGCGAAATTTCAGGTCGCCCAGAAGTTCAAGATGGCTGCCATGGCTAAAAATAGATTTTCAAAATACAAGTTTGTAGCGACTACTACTTGAAAACTATAAGTGATATTAATATTGGACTTTTTGTAAAATGATCAGCATGACATGATGTTGGTCCTTGTCAAAAATTGTTTTGATTCAACGTTAAACATGGCTGCCAGCGGCCATCTTTGTTTACATAGAGTTATATAGTAAAAACTTGTAGCGACTAATCCTTTGAAACTACTTGGCAGATTTTCATGACACTTTACAGGAATGTTGCTCTTAATGTTTAATTGATCCTAGCAAAATTTCAGATTGGCCAGAAATTCAAGATGGCCGCCACAGCTAAAATTAGATTTTTTAAAAAAGAAGTTTGTAGCGACTACGTCTTGAAAACTATAAGTGATATTGATATGGGACTTTTTGTAAAATGATCAGCATGACATGATGGTTATCAGAGTCAAACATTATTTTGATTCGACGTTAAACATGGCTGTCAGCGGCCATCTTTGTTTACATAGAGTTATATGATGAAAACTTGTAGCGACTATTCCTGTGAAACTACTTGACGGATTTTCATGAAACTTCACAGGAATGTTGCTCTTGATGTCTTATTGATCCTAGCAAAATTTCAGGTCGGCCGGAAATTCAAGATGGCCGCCACGGCTAAAAATAATTTTTCAAAAAACAAGTCTGTAGCGACTACTTCCTGAAATCAAAATCAATCAGTAGAGCTTCAAGGTCATTGACCTCTTGTTTGGTTAAGTTGTTGAATGTATAGTCCTATTGACAGAAAACTTTGAAACTAATGGCATACATGTTCATCATCATTACACAGCCATAAGTAATAAGCACCATAATGCTGTCTGCATTTTATCACAATTATCCCTCTTTCCCACAAAGACTTTTGGTCAAACTTTTTAATGTAGCCAAATTTCAAAAAAGTATTTACAAAAAACTTTCAAACTTGGCAGACATATTCATCATCTGTGTTAAAGCACCATAACTCACCTTACCCTGACATTTGTAACTGTACTTATGTGTTTCCTCTTACTCTGACATTTATAACTGTACTTATGTGTTTCCTCTTACTCTGACGTTATAACTGTACTTATGTGTTTCCCCTTACTCTGACAGTTATAACTGTACTTATGTGTTTCCCCTTACTCTGACAGTTATAACTGTACTTATGTGTTTCCTCTTACTCTGACAGTTATAACTGTACTTATGTGTTTCCTCTTACTCTGACAGTTATAACTGTACTTATGTGTTTCCTCTTACTCTGACAGTTATAACTGTACTTATGTGTTTCCTCTTACTCTGACATTTATAACTGTACTTATGTGTTTCCCCTTACTCTGGCAGTTATAACTGTACTTATGTGTTTCCCCTTACTCTGACAGTTATAACTGTACTTAATTGTTCACCTTACTCTGACAGTTATAGATGTACTTATGTGTTTCATGTTACTCTGACAGTTATAGCTGTAATTATGTGTTTCATGTTACTCTGACAGTTATAGCTGTACTTATGTGTTTCACTTACTCTGACAGTTATAGCTGTACTCATGTGTTTCATGTTACTCTGACAGTTATAGCTGTACTTATGTGTTTCCTCTTACTCTGACAGTTATAGCTGTACTTATGTGTTTCCTCTTACTCTGACAGTTATAACTGTACTTATGTGTTTCACCTTACTCTGACAGTTATAACTGTACTTATGTGTTTCCCTTACTCTGACAGTTATAGCTGTACTTATGTGTTTCCTCTTACTCTGACAGTTATAGATGTACTTATGTGTTTCACCTTACTCTGACAGTTATAGCTGTACTCATGTGTTTCATGTTACTCTGACAATTGTAGCTGTACTTATGTGTTTCACTTTACCCTGACAGTTATAGCTGTACTTATGTGTTTCGTGTTACTCTGACAGTTATAGCTGTACTTATGTGTTTCACCTTACCCTGATTATATCTGCACTTATGTGTTTCACATGACTCTGACAGCTGTACTGATGTGTTTCACATTACTCTGACAGTTATAGCTGTACTTATGTGTTTCAGGTTATTCTGACAGCTGTACTTATGTGTTTCAGGTTATTCTGACAGTTATAGCTGTACTTACGTGTTTCAGGTTACTCTGACAGCTGTACTTATGTGTTTCACCTTACTCTGACAGATATAGCGGTACTTATGTATTTCTGGTTACTCTGACAGTTATAGCTGTACTTATGTGTTTCAGGTTAATCTGACAGCTGTACTTATGTGTTTCAGGGTTGAAGAAGGTTTCAGATGACATGAAGACCCACAAGAACCCAGCCTTGAAGGCCTCTAGTGCAGCACCCGGAGTGCGTTCTGGCCCCGCTCCATACAAAGCTGCCGCTCCACCAAAGAAAGCACCCAAACCATTTGTGGCTGCCCCGGTAGCGAAGCCTCCAGTGTTTGAGCTACAACAGAAGAAATGGGTCGTGGTGAGTAAATGTTAGATTTGTGAAATCCAAGTGATTACATATATACCTACAAGTGATTACATATATACCTACAAGTGATTACATGTATATACCTACAAGTGATTACATAGGTATCTATAAGTGATTACATATATACCTACAAGTGATTACATATATACCTACACATGATTACATATACACCTACAAGTGATTACATATATACCTACAAGTGATTACTTATATACCTACACGTGATACAAGTGGTGATTACATATATACCTACAAGTGATTACATATATACATACAAGTGATTACATATATACCTACAAGTGATTACATACACACCTACACATGATTACATATATACCTACAAGTGATTACTTATATACCTACAAGTGATTACATATATACCTAAAAGTGATTACATATATACCTACAAGTGATTACATATACACCTAAAAGAGATTACATATACACCTACAAGTGAATATACACCTACAAGTGATTACATATACACCTACAAGTGATTACATATATACCTACAAGTGATTACATATATACCTACAAGTGATTACATATATACCTACAAGAGATTACATATATACCTACAAGTGATTATATATATACCTACACGTGATTACATATGTATCTACAAGTGGTTACATATATACCTACAAGTGATTACATATGTATCTACAAGTGATAAAATAAATACCAACAAGTGGTTACATATATACCTACAAGTGATTACATATGTATCTACAAGTGATAAAATAAATACCTACAAGTGGTTACATATATTATATACCTGCAAGTGATTACATATATACATACACGTGATTACATATATACATACACGTGATTACATACATACCTGCAAGTGATTACATATATACCTGCAAGTGATTACATATATATATACAAGCGATTACATACATACATGCAAGTGATTACATATATACATACAAGTGATTACATATATACCTACACGTGATTACATACATACCTGCAAGTGATTACATATATACATACAAGTGATTACATATATACCTACAAGTGATTACATATATACCTACACGTGATTACATACCTGCAAGTGATTATATATACACCTACAAGTGATTACATATACACCTACAAGTGATTACATACATACCTGCAAGTGATTACATATATACATACAAGTGATTACATATACACCTACAAGTGATTACATATACACCTACAAGTGATTACATATACACCTACAAGTGATTACATATACACCTACAAGTGATTACATATACACCTACAAGTGATTACATATACACCTACAAGTGATTACATATACACCTACAAGTGATTACATATACACCTACAAGTGATTACATATACACCTACAAGTGATTACATATACACCTACAAGTGATTACATATATACCTACAAGTGATTACATATACACCTACAAGTGATTACATATACACCTACAAGTGATTACATATACACCTACAAGTGATTACATATATACCTACAAGTGATTACATATACACCTACAAGTGATTACATATATACCTACAAGTGATTACCTATATACGTACAAGTGATTACATATATACCTACAAGTGATTTCATATACACCTACAAGTGATTACATATATACCTACAAGTGATTTCATTTATACCTACAAGTGATTACATATATACCTACCGTATAGGTACCCTAACAAGAGCATCTCTCCTACTAGAAGTGTCCCCACCATCTATATATAAAATTATATATAAAAAAAAAAATCTTTAAAATGCAATATTTTTTATGCCGTTCGTCCTTACCATAGTGTCCGGTAAATAACTCTGACATTAGTGTACAGATTTTCAAATAACTTGGCACAAGTGTTCACCTCAACACGACGAGGTGTTACGCACAAATCCAGGTCCATGGCTCCAAGGTCAAGGTCACACTTAGAGGTCAAAGGTCAAAAGGAAGTGCTTTCGTGTCCGGTAAATCAACTCTGACATTCATGGGCAGATTTTCATTCAAATAAATTGGCACAAATGCTCACCACCACAAGTTTTGCGTGCAAAATCCAGGTCCGTGGCTCTAAGGTCAAGGTCACACTTAGAGGTTAAAGGTCAAAAAGAAATATTTTGTGTCTAGTAAATAACTGTGACATTCATGGAGGGATTTTCAAATAACCTGCCACAAGTGTTCACCACAACAAGACGATGTGTCGCGCGCAAAATCCAGATCAGTAGCTTCAATTCAAGGTCAAGGTCATACTTAGAGGTCAAAAGATGCTTTATGACCCTGTATTTGAATGAAGTCATATTAGTTGTGTCCGGTGTATAACTTTAGTTTATTTTACATCGATTGTAACGAATGCTCTATGAACTTATTTGAATCACTCTCGATGTCTTCCTGGGTAGAACCAGTACTAAGCAATGCAGATAAAGTGTCTTGCTCAGGGACACAACGCATATGGCAATGACGGGAATCGAACCCACGACTTTTGGATCATGGGTCCAACACTGTACCACTAGACCACAGCGCTCCCACTTTGTCATCAGTTGAGGGATTTTCATATAACCTGGCAGAAATGTTCACCATAAGAAGATGTGTTGCGCGCAAAACCCAGGTCTTTTGGAAATACAGACATTGACATTTCTTGTTTTATATATAACAGCACCTTCTTTTCATTTTGCATAGCGCCAGGGCGCTACTATTATTAGGGAAAATATGGTATATCAGTGAAATCAATATTTTTATGCAAAACAAGCTGTTTCACACTATTTTTTTATGAAATTATAAATGCATCTATTGTGGAATATGAGCGCCGTGTTTATTATAATAATGCCTATGTGCCATTTTTGTTACCATATTTGAACATGCATTAATTGTTAGCACAACATTCATAATTGGGATAAGGGCTAGCTATTCCATTAAAACATACCTGGGCCACTAGGAAGGCAATTTAATAAACGTCTATGGGTGAACCCTATTTTCTGAAATTTTGCATCTTTGGGTGGGTGTTCAGTTTCAAAAGTGCCTTCCTGGGGTAACATGTATATTGTAATGGAATAGCCCTAAGAGGTTTTTTTTACAAAATACTGGGTTTTTTCCCAGCTGATATGGTGTTCATATCTTTATAAAGAGTGAATAGATGTAGTTGACATGAATGTTAACTAACAGCAGTGTCAAACAACAGCAATGGCGGGATAGGTACTTTAATGATTTGTTTATTGAACTGTGATTAGGAACATCAAGTAGGCAACAAGACCATGGTGATCGACGACACCAACATGAAACAGTCTGTGTACATGTACAAATGTGAGGACAGCACACTACAAATTAAAGGCAAAATCAACCAAATCATTATAGGTAAGTATTATGTAGCAAAAAGTGTAACTATGGCAACAGTTCTGGAATAATGTGTATTACTACTCGAGAGTAATATCAGGTGCTAAAGAATTATTATAAACATTAAATAATTTTATGGTATAAAAACAGTATTTAGACTGAATTTGCCCGTTTCTTGTAATTACATAATTGAATTGTATTGCCTTGTATCTCAGAGAAAAAAGTGGAGACATAAGTGTTAATTCTCTGTCTGCAAATGCAAAGGCTACAACATTAAGGGTTTGCAGTTTGTTGTTTTGCAGGTATTGCATGCAATATATTAATTATACTTGAATCATACTTATATATTGGGAAGTACTACAAATCACTTTGACTTTTACTTCATCATTTTCATCAATTCATCAATTTTAAAAAAACTGTAGTCTACCTGTATATATCTACATAGTTTTAATATTAAATATTACTGAAATTCTATTTAAAAATCGCTATTTTATGAGTATTCTGTGAAATATAAAATTTTCTTCTGCAATTTAGTATTTATGATGAAAATAAAATCTTGAAAAACTGAGTGCCTGCCCTTTTATTCAATTCAAACCCGATGATATATATTTTGTATGCCCCCACCACCGAATGAGTCCTGAAACATTTGTGTGGCTATCTCTTCCTACAGTTTTCAACCGATTGTTTCAAAACTTTACAGGATTTCGAGATATACTTCGATTCAGCATCAAAATCAACCTTGTTTTACTAGAGTTAGGGCCCTTTTTTGTTTAATATTACGTCAAAATATCTTGTGTGTCTAACTCCTGCCACAGTTTTCAACAGATTGTTTTGCACAGGATGCTTACCTATGATGTCAAGATGTGCACATCACATCAACATCAACCTTATATTACATATAATTATATAGGTCCGCTTAGTGTTTACCATAGGCTTTATCGATAGTCTCTATATCGCCAAGACCACTTGTTCATTCATGAATAAATGGTGCAAGTATTTAAAATCTTGAGGCAACTGATTGGTTGAAAATGTTGGGTAAACTGTAACTTATGTTTGTTTCATTAATGTTTCTGTACATTCACAGATAGCTGCAAGAAAGTTGCCATTGCATTTGATGCTGTTTTGTCTTCAGTAGAATTTGTCAATTGCCAGAGTGTTCAAGCACAGGTAATGTTACTGTATTTCTAAATGCCATTTTAGCATGAAACAATGTCTGCTGTTCGACTCTAGGCCATAGCTTGGCACATTTCTAATTAACTTGCATAAATGGTCAGGTTATTTTATTAGATTTCAGCAAACCACCATTTATTGTCTAAACGAAGATTTTTTTTTGATTTTTTATCAATCTTGAAAGCAAAGCCATCCCTCTCCGTGGCCGAGTGGTTAACGATGTTGCGTTGTAAACCTTCTTGCCTCTCACTGCTGATGGTTCGAATTCCACTGGGAGCTGGATTTGTTGGATTTGTGAGGAAGTGTGGATTCGTATGGATGGTGGGAGGTGTACAGTATTGGTTCTACCCAGGAAAAGTGGGTGGTCTGCCTCCACCACAAAAAGAAAATCGACCGTCATATATAACCTTACATGTGTTAAAAATGACGTAAAACACCATTCAAACAAATTAAAGCAAAGCCGTAGAAATGATACTGACTTTTCATTTATGATTTTTTTTCTTCATATTTGATTCACATGTTACAAAGTTACGGCCCTTCATTAAGTCAAACATAAACAAAATTCTATAATTGGTGATAGTTGACAGGTAGGATGTATTTATTCTTTATGCCCCCGGCATTCGAAGAATGGCAAAGTTTGAATGGCAAATGGCGAAGGGGCATATAGTGTTACCCATGTCTGTCCGTCTGTGCAAAAAAAACGGTGTCTGCACTCTTAACTTAGCTAACTTTTATCGGATCTTTTCCAAACTTGGTCAAATAGTATATGGGCACAATGTCTCGGCCAAGTTCAAAAATTCGCCCCAGTAGTTCCAGAGTTATGGATCTTGGAATAGTAAAAATACACGAAATTGATGGTGTCCGCACTCTAACTTGGTAAATTGTTATCCAATCTCCTTTAAACTTGGTCAAATTGTATAGGGGCACAATGTCTCGGCCAAGTTTGATTATCGGCCCCTTCGCCGCAGTAGTTCCAGAGATATGGCGCTTGGAATGACAAAAATTTGCGAAATAAATGTCCGCACTCTAACTTCGGTAATTGTTATTCAATCTTCTCAAAACTTGGTCAACTGTATATGGGCACACCCAAGTCCGGCCAGATCGCCCCAGTACTTTCAGTAACGGAATGGTGAAAATTCATGAAATAAATGTTATAGCGGGGGCATCCGTGTCCCATGGACACATTTCAAGTTGGATTTTGATAAAAATGGAATGTCTATGCCCATTTCTAGAGTGTCATGTTCTACCGCATGTAATAATTGAGAAGATTGTTTGTGTTTACAGGTCATGGAGAAGTGTCCCACTGTAACTATTGTTTGTGTTTACAGGTCATGGAGAAGTGTCCCACTGTAACTATTGTTTGTATTTACAGGTCGTGGAGAAGTGTCCCACTGTAACTATTGTTTTGTGTTTACAGGTCATGGAGAAGTGTCCCACTGTAACTATTGTTTGTATTTACAGGTCGGAGAAGTGTCCCACTGTAACTATTGTTTGTATTTACAGGTCATGGAGAAGTGTCCCACTGTAACTATTGTTTGTATTTACAGGTCATGGAGAAGTGTCCCACTGTAACTATTGTTTGTGTTTACAGGTCATGGAGAAGTGTCCCACTGTAACTATTGTTTGTGTTTACAGGTCATGGAGAAGTGTCCCACTGTAACTATTGTTTGTGTTTACAGGTCATGGAGAAGTGTCCCACTGTAACTATTGTTTGTATTTACAGGTCATGGAGAAGTGTCCCACTGTAACTATTGTTTGTATTTACAGGTCATGGAGAAGTGTCCCACTGTAACTATTGTTTGTGTTTACAGGTCATGGAGAAGTGTCCCACTGTAACTATTGTTTGTGTTTACAGGTCATGGAGAAGTGACCCACTGTAACTATTGTTTGTGTTTACAGGTCATGGAGAAGTGTCCCACTGTAACTATTGTTTGTGTTTACAGGTCATGGAGAAGTGTCCCACTGTAACTATTGACAAGACAGATGGCTGTATGATGTATCTGAGTAAGGAGTCTCTAGACGCTGAAATTGTCACCGCTAAATCCTCCGAAATTAATATTTTAATCCCGAAAGATGACGGAGATTTCGTAAGTATTTAAGCTTTCTGTTAAATGTATTAAGCGACTACTTACATACTGTAATGTATAGTGGAAAGTGCAGTGGTTTGTTTGGCTTTAAACCTCACACTCTTTTAATAGTTGTTCCACTGGAAAAAGTTGGTTATCAGGTGGTGTTGGGTGGGCGGCGTCGTGATTTGGTTGAAGGCATACGTGTGATATTTTCAGGACCTCAGTCTGGGAGTTTAGTGATATTTTTAAGGGAGATTCATGCACAAATCTGGGAGTTTTTTCGTGGGCTATTTTTAGCGCTCAAGCAAGTGTTTTTCACCCAAATTCCATAAACGAATACCTAAAAACACTTCTAAACAATTTTCTTCATTGATTTCAGGGTAGATAACAAGATTGAATAAAACAATTTTTAAACAATATTTTATTTTACAAGAATGAATAAAAACAATTTTTAAACAATTTTTGTTTTCATGCCTTTTTCATTTTTTTTTTTATTATTAATTTTAATAATTATAAACATTAATAACCAAGGATAAACATGTAAGATCATCTAACACTATAAATATTTGAGCTTTATATTATGGTCTTGACTCTGAGTCTCTCAAATAGGAATCAAGTGTCATCTCTTGAACATAGCCCTAACTTTAACACAGTGAACTTTCACTAACTGTCCTGAACTTAGTTACACCCTTAAAATTTACATGGAACAAAAGCAACCAACATCAATCAAGGAACCCCTTTTTTAGCTCGACTGATCAGAGATCAGCAGAGCTTATGCCGTGGTGCGGCGTCCGTCTGTCCGTCCGTCTGTCCGTAAACTTTTTTTTGTAGCGACTACTCCTCTGAAACTACTTAATGGATTTTCATGAAACTTTACAGAAATGTTGCCCATTAAGTCTAGTTGATCCTAGCAAAAATTCATGTTGATGTGAAATCCAAGATGGCCGCCAAATCTAAAAATAGGTTTTTAAAAAACAAGTTTGTAGCGACTACTTCTTGAAAACTATAAGTGATATTGATATGGGACTTTTTCTAAAATGATCAGCATGACATGATGTTGATCCTTGTTGAAAATCGTTTTGATTCGACGTGAAACATGGCTGCCAGTGGCCATCTTTGTTTACATAGAGTTATATAGTAAAAACTTGTAGCGACTACTCCTTTGAAACTACTTAACGAATTTTCATGAAACTTCACAGGAATGTTGCTCTTGATGTCTAATTGATCCTAGCAAAATTTCAGATCGGCCAGAAATTCAAGATGGCCGCCACAGCTAAAAATAGATTTTTAAAAAATAAGTTTGTAGCGACTACGTCTTAAAAACTATAAGTGATATTGATATGGGACTTTTTGTAAAATGATCAGCATGACATGGTGGTTATCAGAGTCAAACATTATTTTGATCCGACGTTAAACATGGCTGCCAGTGGCCATCTTTGTTACATAGAGTTATATAATGAAAACTTGTAGCGACTACTCCTCTGAAACTACTTGAAGGATTTTCATGAAACTTCACAGGAATGTTGCTCTTGATGTCTAATTGATTCTAGCAAAATTTCAGGTCGGCCGGAAATTCAAGATGGCTGCCATGGCTAAAAATAGATTTTCAAAATACAAGTTTGTAGCGACTACTTCTTGAAAACTATAAGTGATATTGATATGGGACTTTTCTAAAATGATCAGCATGACATGATGTTGGTCTTTGTCAAAAATCGTTTTGATTCGATGTTAAACATGGCTGTCAGCGGCCATCTTTGTTTACATAGAGTTATATAATGAAAACTTGTAGCGACTATTCCTCTGAAACTACTTGACGAATTTTCATGAAACTTCACAGGAATGTTGCTCTTGATGTCTAATTGATCCTAGCAAAATTTCAGGTCGGCCGGAAATTCAAGATGGCCGCCACGGCTAAAAATAATTTTTCAAAAAAAAAGTTTGTAGCGACTACTTCCTGAAATCAAAATCAATCAGTAGAGCTTCAAGGTCATTGACCTCTTGTTTAAAAGTAAACTCTTAAATCAAACATAAAAACATCGAACAAAAGCAAAGTACGTCAATCATGGAACTCCTTTTGAAGTAAAATCTTTTATAAAATTCATTAATTAAATCAAACGTACTCTCCAAATTCACGCCAACAAAGTCTACTTTCGTTTTCGCTATCCGATAATTACTGCGTCACCTTTAACAAACATTCATTTTCCACCTCTAAATAAACGATACCGGCAATTTATTTTAAGTTGTATCAAAACTGTTTAATTACTGACATCATTAAAGACTTCATAAGTGTGCTGCTAATCCTTTGATAAGATCAATTAAGCCAATAAACTGTTTGTAAATAACACTTTGCCCCAGGCTATTGATCCAGGTCAGATCCAATCCAGGTACACAGCGCATCACGTAACGGTCTAGCAAGTCGCGAGACAATAACATCATTGGCTTTTACGCAAACATGTACCAAACAAAGGAAATGAAACAGATGATTTTCAAAAATTTGATTTTAGCAATTTTACGAGAGTTTTTCACACAATTCCGTGGGGTCGGGAGGAGGGTTAGAATTCCATGAGATTTCACCTCACGCCATGAGGTATCACATGTATGTAAAGGGGTTGATGCACTATTTTCAAACAATAGTTATATAAAGGGAACTGAAAAACATGAAAGAAGTTGGCCATCTTGGAACGATGACATCATCGAGCCTTTTTACCATATATGGCATATTGACAAAATATCTTTTAAAGCTAAGAAAATCACTGGTAATGAAAAATAAGCATACAATGTATACATTTTCAATTTGTGTATTTATTTTTAATTTTGTATATTTATTTTTGATCAAATTGCAGTGATTTTCTTTGCTTTAAAAGATAAAAGGTCATATCAGAGACGTAATAAACCAACTTCTAAAATCACTAGTCATATCTCTTTTATTTTTTATGGTATTTTGATAATTCTTCCAGCTTTTTTTAAGTTTTTCAGAGCCCTTTTAAATAAACTGTGTTTGAAAATAGTGCATCAACCCCTTGAAGGCATTTTAATAAGTATAAACAAAACCAAAAAGATCTTAAATAGTATTTCAGAGGCCAGAAAGATTAATCCTTATTTCAGACTTATTTCTAAACATTTTAGATCTTGAACAATATCTGCAATATTGTCATCAACAAAATATCTACATGATTACTGTCTTGCATACTCATTACAATGTAATTTTCCCGTTCACAGGAGGAATTCGCTTTACCTGAACAATTCAAGACTGTTTACAATGGAAAGAAGTTTGTCACGGACTGCACCGAAAGTGTTTGATTGGTCGGCTGTTATTTTTTATCGTGAATATGTTCTCTAGCGCTGAGCTCCATTCCATAAAAATGCTACATCTCCAGATTATAACCTCGCCTTAGAAGCATAATGTGCATAAGTTTTGTGTTGCCTCACTGACAAAATGCTCATATCTCTTAATTTTTATATGAAACTGACATTCTTGTAAGAACAAGTGTCAACATTTATGGTATAGCAGAACCTTTCTTAACAGCACTAAACTGTGTAGAAAAATCTGGTCTTTCAATACAGGCTATCTTCTAAAACTTTTCAGTTATTTAAATATTCAAACTGTAGTCTAATGTTGAATATAAACAGACTGTTTATAATTACGAACTGTTTCTCTCTTTTCCAGTATGTCAACAATATTTCTAACTTGTTATTCTCTAGTGTCTGTATCAGATTGAATGAGCCCTGTTTTGAAATATCAATATCTGATTATCAATATCTGATTAATGTATGAGTGTTTTTCTTAATAAGTGTGTTAGGTGTAAAAGGAGCTCAATTTAAAAAATATATAATGTGTTAATTAATCCCATTAATGAATCATGTTATTTACCTCTTTATTTTAATCACTCCAAATGTTAATTAACTGAATATGTGTATGTGTTCTTGATCAAGTTCTCATTATTTTTCCTTGACTTATCAACTCGATATTACATATCATTTATTGTAGATTTAGTTCATTTTCAATACATCCTGAACAAAACTATAAACTACACATGCGATGAATGTATTGCTACTGCAACATGCACTGGTGCACAGGTTACAATTGAAAAAACACTTTACACCCAACACAGTAAAGAACACATTAAAATGGCTTGTACCTACTTGACCATGAGATAACTCTGGAAATAATATTTAACAGAACAACTTAGTCTCTGGTGGCAACTGGTTGTACACTAGTATACATGTAGTTGTAGTCCATTGAAGTAATTTTGATAAAAATCACTAACTTATATGTTAAAGTGTGAGAAGCCAAACACTTGGTATGTGTGTTAATTATTCGTTTTTTGTTAATGATATGAAAGTGCATACTGTTTTATATGTACCACGATTAGAACCAGTTACATGTGCAATATTTATGGAAGATTTGCGACTCGATTATGCATGTATTTTTATACATTTTCTACATAAAGCTCTTTTTAATATTGTATCAAACTGTTTCATTTTTTAAACTGAATAAATCATCTTGTACTAGTGGGATTGTCACTAACATTTCAAATGCGGATGAAGGATGGACGAGGTGAGATGGGAAGGAATTGTTGTGAGACACGGAAACCATTGTGTTACGGCTTACACTTGCCAAAATTGAAAATATTTATATTGTTCTCAATCAGTTCCATTTGTTCCCATATCAAAACTTCCAGGACAGGTCCCTGTGGTGCATAGTTAAGGTTAATCCAGACTCTGATCTAGCAAATCACATCTGTCTTGACGCCATATAATCTATAATGCATTGTGGTGTGGTAAAACAACTGACAAAGTCAATTGAGAGTTTTAGTCGTGTTTATAGATATACCCTACTTCAATACATCTACAAGAATGGCAAAATAACTTAACGTTCAGTTTTAAACATCAATAATTTGACAAACAGGACTTAATTGGTGACCGTTAGTTTAAACTAGAACTGGTCTAATACAGTGTATTGTATTAGATTTGTATTGAATGTTTGCGCGTATTTTTGTAAGCATAAGCGTGCTTTAAACTATGCAGTACCAAGATTGCCTAAGCGTAGATGTACCCGAGATATAATGATGACTTAATGCAAGATTGTTTATCTTTAAATGACTTAGTGAAAATAAATTGAAAACTTATTTTCTTCCCATGTATATATACTCTGACAGTTGCAAAAGAAACTGGACACTTTGAACAGTTTACTTAACACCCTATCCTCTTTATCAAGCGACAGTCCCTTAATGATTCGACCTATTGAAAACAAATGACAAGATTATATTGGAAATAGAATGATAAAAACTTTGGTACCAATCATGGCATATTCATTTTGGAATTTGTCAATTTAATTCTGAAAAAACTTTACAAAACTCAGTGTCCACTTTTTTTTGCAACTTAGTATAGATATGTAAATACAAGCGATGATGTTTGTTGTCATTAGTCTCGGTACTAGTAGAGCTTGTATTATGTAAACTAGGTAGAACCGTTTGGTAGTATAGTCTGGCTTGTTTATCCAGTTGGGAATTATTATTTTTTTATTAAGAAACAGTTAAATTGAATTGCTTTTAGTCACAAAATGAACAATGCATCTAACAACAGGATGATCATATTGATCAGACATCTTAAGTGTTCTTATATTTTCTTATGACAACCCTTCAAAATATTCGATGTTTGATGTGCAGGTTTGTCTTAGAAGAGAAACTCACGGATGAAAGACGTGAATCATGTTCTCTGAATCAAGTTCGGACGTGGATTACATGTATTTTTTATATTCTTCAAAATAAAAACGAAGTAAAATAATATAATGAAATGTTGAAATGAAACTATTGTAATATTGCATGACAAATTTAACATGTTAACACTTTTCTGTTATAACTTAGCTTACATATATTCAACTTTGCATGTAATAAATAACTAGGAACAATTAAAAGTTATTATTTATCTATCCTGACTTCTTTGTTAATTATAAACCATTATTATATGACTGGAAAGAAGCACATTTAATTTCAAAATTGGTGATTACTGTTCATTTTTAACAGACAAAGCAAGATTCATAGACACATGTAATAATAATATCAGATCACAGCTGTCGAGGCCCGATGGAAGTCAAGAGGGGTGCAATACCAAATGGTGGTAGGGGTGGTTGTCTCTTGGTTATTGGGTAAACCTCCATGAAGCCTGAGACGGTCTGTGGTTGAATTTCATGACTTAGCATAGTTTTTTACTCCTAATACTGTTTCTATGATCATAATGGAATTAAGTCCCATGTCTGGTGAGAACAACTCGCATCCCCTCGCACAAACAGTACAAAAGAAACAGTTGGACGAACTTGATGGTTTGACAGGGTACTTGGTTGACCAATTGGGTCACATCTACTTTCGTAGTCTGCTGCACTTGCAAACGTTTTAGTGCTTCTTTGCTGGAGAGCCTGAATATAAAGTTTCTCCATCCAGGTTGACTGGAGTAGGAATAAAAAGCATAAACATGGACGATTATACGACTACCCTCCATATATGCGTACCTTCTATAGGTATCCTTATGACCAGACTAGCTGCAAGAATCGTAGCTCTGTCTACAATAGATGGTAGGTACATACTACCATAAGAGCCATGATTATCACGTCTACCTTATACATTACCGAATGGAAGTTAAGTGACATGCTGGTGACATTCATGAATATATGCAGGGTTTAAATATACTAAAGTAACAAAATAAGCAAATATATACACAGTACTACTATATACACACAGTACTACTATTTTATTCTTATTAGAGAGTAATAATAAGTACATAAATAAATAAATAGAAAATGTGACGGGCATGAACACGTCGGAATTTCCATTTCATATTGTATGGAGAAGGCGACTTAACATATAGAAATCTATCAATGTTATGGTAGTCCATGCACAATGCAAACACAATCAAGAATGTTCTATTTCCAAACCGGTCACCTACCACACACAAATATACATGACTGTGAAAAGAAAACATTACAATTACGGTACGGACTGTCACAATACAACTGAGAAGGAGAAAAATATACACACTCAAACTCTTTATTTCCTTTTCATTTTTGCTGTAAAAAAAGAAAATTTGATTCATGCTCGGTTGATTTCTAAAAAACGTTTTAATAAGTTTTGGATATCTTCTTACATCTAAATTTACCTAAAATGACAGAAATTCAAATGTAAGTAATTATATAAATTCTAAATCATCTGTGACTAGAAAGTAAATAATTACGTACTGAAAGAAATAAGAATTACGTTGTGCGCATTTCACCTATATATAGTGCTGTAACATCCTTTTCAATATACTTTCTTTCCAGTCACTTATTGATGGTGACAATGGGAGAGAACTCCGATACCGCGGACAAATGTTACACGCACGCACACAACACTGCCTTCCTTCACCTAACTATGCACCCACCTGCAACATAAACCCGACTTTGACCTATGTTTTATTTTTTATTTAGTGCGTTAAAAAGGTTTAGTTTATACATAGTTACATGGACAGCGAAACAAGTTCTTGCAACTTATATTAATCAGTCTCAATGTCGTCCTGGGTATAACTGGTACTAAGCAATGTGCACTAATTATCTTTATAAATAGCATGCCCACGACGAGTATCGAACCCATGACCCCTCAACTACCACTGGACCACACACTCCATTAATGCTAACATTTGCATTCAAAAGAAATGTCGAAATTTGCATTTATATCGGGTTCTAAGAGTATTTACTATACATGCTTTAAATATATATATATCGTGCGTGCGTGTGTGTGTGTGATATCTATTATTGGGTCCCAAGTCAATTGTTGGGTTTTCAAAATGACCCAACGTTTACGGAATAAATCTCATTTAGAGACCCAGCAATTGATCAGTTGAGAACAATTTCTTTTTAACCCACCAGTTGATTAAAATACGGTATGACTGAAATGCGAAAAGGGCCCTTTTCGCGAAAAGGGCATTCAAACTACGAAAAGGGCCTGTTTTATGCAAAGTGCATCAATATTGTTTGGTTTTGGTGATTTAAATATGAAGAATGTGTAATTATACTAAGAATTAAATAAAAATATACAAAATAAAATATTTTAGAAAGTCTTAATTCCTCAAAAATACGTATATTATCAGCTACGAAAAGGGCTGGTCTGCGAAAAGGGCCCGTTTTATGCAAAGTGCATCTATATTGTTTGGTTTTGGTGATTTAAATGTGAAGAATGTGTAATTATACTAAGAATAAAATAAGAATATACAAAATAAAATATTTTAGAAAGTCTTAATTCCTCAAAAATACGTATGTATAGCGACAATTATCAGCTACGAAAAGGGCCAGTCTGCGGAAAGGGCTAGGACCAATGTGTTCAATGCATATTATCAGAATGATCACATTTCACATCGGCGTTAGTTTTGTATTATGCATTAAGTATTTATTTATTTAATTATTATAAATATGTTTATGTTGGAAATGGTTCTACAAAAAGGAATATACCCTCATACGAAAAGGACATACACATTGTCTAATAAAATGATCTGTGATTTCAGCCTTTACATTATGCATCAAGTATTTATTTAACTTCTTTCTTTCTTTTTTTAATATTGGCCTAAAATTATTCATCGTAAAGGACTGTAAATTATACGAAAATGAAATTCACATCTAAGAAAAGGGACACTGATCTACGACTTTACTACGAAAACTTTTCAGTATAATGTCAATGTTGTTCACACCTTTGATCCTTGATTAGATTATAGCACATTCACTAATCGATCGGTAATCGCCCTGGTATCACCTGCATGTTTGCCTTGATTGGATTATCAAGGAGCATTAATTATCGACACTTACGTAATTATCACATATGTATGATAATGATATTCATTTTTCAATATATTTGAATCAAAAGATAGAAAACCGGCTTAATCAAAACAAAAAGAAAGCCGAACTTCGAAGTAAGTATAAATCTCCGAGTTTTTATTATTTTAGTCATTATTTCATATTATTCAAAGTGTTATAATGTTGGAATTGTATGCGTGTTCAGTGTGAAAAAAATCAAAAACAGGCCTATTGATATTAATACATTTAAACATCACCTTTAAAATATATTGTTTGCTACTTGCTTATTTATTCATGTCCTTTCCTCGTTCGTTAACGGCTATGTACGGCCCTTTTCGTCATGCATATGCCCTTTTCGTAGTGTATGTGACTCGCTTCCAGTGTATAACTTTGAATTAAATAAGTTTAATAAGATACTTATTGTTTGAGTTTCTTTGAAAAGCACACATTTTTTATTACTTTTATTGATGAAAAACAAAGTTACATGAAACAAATCACTATATTACATAAACATATTTATAATAAATAAAACGGGCCCTTTTCGCAGACCGGCCCTTTTCGTAGCTGATAATTGTCGCTATACATACTCGTATTTTTGAGGAATTAAGACTTTCTAAAATATTTTATTTTGTATATTCTTATTTTATTCTTAGTATAATTACACATTCTTCATATTTAAATCACCAAAACCAAACAATATAGATGCACTTTGCATAAAACGGGCCCTTTTCGCAGACCAGCCCTTTTTGTAGCTGATAATTGTCGCTATACATACGTATTTTTGAGGAATTAAGACTTTCTAAAATATTTTATTTTGTATATTCTTATTTTATTCTTAGTATAATTACACATTCTTCACATTTAAATCACCAAAACCAAACAATATAGATGCACTTTGCATAAAACGGGCCCTTTTCGCAGACCAGCCCTTTTCGTAGCTGATAATTGTCATCATACATACGTATTTTTGAGGAATTAAAACTTTCTAAAATATTTTATTTTGTATATTCTTATTTTATTCTTAGTATAATTACACATTCTTCACATTTAAATCACCAAAACCAAACAATATAGATGCACTTTGCATAAAACGGGCCCTTTTCGCAGACCAGCCCTTTTCGTAGCTGATAATTGTCGCTATACATACGTATTTTTGAGGAATTAAAACTTTCTAAAATATTTTATTTTGTATATTCTTATTTTATTCTTAGTATAATTACATTCTTCACATTTAAATCACCAAAACCAAACAATATTGATGCACTTTGCATAAAACAGGCCCTTTTCGTAGTTTGAATGCCCTTTTCGCATTTCAGTCATACCCATTAAAATATATATATATATATATGTGTGTGTGTGTGTGATCCTATACTGAGGTATAATTGTATGTATGTATGTATGCGTGTATATGTTAATTGTGCCTCCAGACGAGTGTGTTATGATGTAGAGATACAGTATATCAGCGTGTGTTGCATACGTTTGATGTCTGTGTCTTTCATCATATGAAAGCCCTGTCGTAGTTCGTCCGAAGATTGTCCTTGGTAGTTCGCAAATATATATATATATATATATGAGAGAATTCATACATCTACAAAATACCTTTCAAAAAGCACTGGATCACTGAAGGGATACGAAAATGTTAAAATAAATTAATAGATGGTGAAAAAACATTTATACAGTGCTACAGTTTATAAAAAACCAAGCACTTTCGCCTTCATCACGGGTACACAAACACGAAAATAACAAATACGAAACAAAACGACGCTCTACTTGTATGATGTGATTCAAAAACATAAACATGATAGAGGCCAACCAAAGAAACATGTTTCCTATATATAACTATGTAAACGTTGGGTTATCGTGGCGGCCATTTTGAATATTTGACGACAACGAAAAACACAAACTTGACAAGAGGCCAACAACAGGAACATGTATATGATATTTAACTAGAATGGAATAAGTGGTAATATGCCGTTTGATAAATGTACTTAAATTTGACCTAAGTTTAGACATGGTGGCCATCATGGACGACTGGAGGCACAAAAAACACAAATCTGAGGGGAAATAACCCAAAGATCATTGTGATTAAGTTTCGTCAAAATCCTTCATGCGGTTTCAGAGAAGATGTCATTTTTTGAAGAACCTTCAAATGGTCATATCTTTTTTGTTTATCACCCGATTTGGATAATTCTTTCACCGTTTGTCAAGTTTTTTCATAACTCTCAATAACAGAGCTCGTTTGGCTGGTCGCTACATTCCTTTAACGCAAACACATTTAGTCTGATGGTAAGTAAAATAATCGGACGAAAACAAAGTCGGTGCAATACAAACACAATCCGTTCGACAGAAACTGATTTCATTACGTGCAAAATGAAACGGTACGATGGTGGCAGCAATGTCGATATTTGCCACATTACTTGCAGGGTTATTTCCCCTACATAATTACTGGCTTTATGATAAAAAAAAAGGCAATGTGTTCTTTTCAATGATAAGCTTTATTAACCGCATGCTGTTGTAAAGATCGGGAGGCATATTTCTATGCATTTTCTGATATCTTCAATAGCTTGCAAAAATGCCAGGTAGATTATATCTGAAGAAAACTAGTATTAAACCATGAATACATTTTATTACAACGCTTTTAAAAATAAAGTCAAACTGTATTAAGCAGCCATCAAGGGGAAGGACCAAAACTGACAGGTGGCTGCTTAACAATATCGGCCCATTTTAGTGGAATGTGTGCTGAAGGTAATATGAAAATCTAAATATTCATCCCTAGGCTCCATATTGAGAATAGTGTAAGTGCATTGAGCAAATTGTGTGGCTGCTTAATACAGGTGGTTGCTGAAGAAAAGGGAGTGCTAATACAGGTCTGACAGTAGATCTATCAACCACCAATTTATTAATAGCTAAATGTTTACTACTGGTGATCTACTGCAGTCTAAATCAGACGACAGTCCTGTAGACCTATTTCTAGATTAACAACAATTTCTGTAAAATCTGCCACAGGTCAAGTAGTTCAACTTTGCAAGTAATGAAATCAGTTTCTGTCGGACGGATTGTGTTTGCATTGCACCGACTTTCTTTTCGTCCGATTGTTTTACTTACCATCAGACTAAATGTGTTTGCGTTAAACTGATTCATATTGCATCATACTGATTTACTTTGCTGTGTATCAATTCATATTTTTCGATGAATCGTTTGTTTTCATCGTAACGACTTGTATTTTAATGTATTAAATTGCATTAGTTTTTTTTGTCAAATGGTTTGTCATTGCACTGAATGATTTCTATTTGCGTCGTATGGTTTGACATTTTACACCGTATCATTTCACTTCGAACCGTATTAATTCACTTTGTAACGAATGAACAGAGTTTTAATACACGTCGCCTCGAATCAATACGTACGTCATCAAATGTGTTGAATTAAACGGCCTGTCATTGAATGTTTTGTGTCCACACTTTCACGGTTATGACTTCCCATAAGGGACTGACCACTTTGAATAGACTCTCTGCAGCCAGATGTGATACTAATAAAGTCCCTGCAACACTGCCAAACGATAAGTTGTTTTTTAAAACAGTTTTATTTTTGCTTTGTCACAAGCGCTTTTACCATTTTATACGGAGCTTCATAGTGATTCAGACATTTTGAGCTTTTGAGTACATGTATATATGAACAACCACTACATGTTATAAGATTTTCGATTTATAGATATCTCTAAATGATCATAATGTTAGTAAATTAATGATATCCATAATTGAGTTACGGATGTTCCTAAATCGAGAATAAGATATCTATACCCCGATGTATAGATATCAGAAATGAACCATGCATATCTTTAAATAGAATATAAGATGTATGCAAATCTTTAAATAGAATATAAGATATATCTAATTGATTAATGATATCCATAAATAATATAGATATCCTAAAATGGTGGATAAATAGTAAAACTAATCACTAGTTATAACTAAGGGAGTAAATTAAACATTCCAGTTTAATATAGATATAAAAATCGACCAGGAAAAGCAGCATTCAAGGACGACAGTCAACCGCAAACACACACAGAAACAAAGAACGAATTTAAAGATGAATAAAAGGCCAAATAAGACATCACAAACACAAAAGGGTTGACAATAGGACTACCGCCTTGGAACGGTCAGTGGCAAAAAGGCCGCTGGGGGGGTTTAAACCAGGTTCCAGGGTGCACCAAACCTCACACTTACTCTACTGTCAACCCAATAAAATGGGACAGTGTACATAAGGAAATCCCCGCCATTAACTATTCTCTAACCAACAAGGCAGCATTAATAGGCGATATCAGTAAAACACAAAGATGCTCGTGTATATATAAATACAAAAAACAAAATAGCCTAGAAAGCCACACAGAAGGTACTCAATGACTTGGCAGAAGCCGGAGCAATAAGAGAATAAACCATTGAGGGCACGACAAGACAAGCATTCTCTACTATAATGTATATGTATTGTATAAGCATTTTTCAACATGTTGTAAATCATGTTGTTTCTTGTTATTTGTGTTTCAATATTGTTTATTTTCTATTCATAAAATGTACAATAATTGTATTTACTATTGTACTATTCACTTAAAATCATGTATTGTGTAAAATCCTGTTGACCAACAGGTACTATGTACAAGTTCTTTACCGCAACACTAAATCGTCGTAACTAAAAAAGGCTAGCGTGATGAAGAAAACATGGCAACATGTTCTTATTATGGGTGTTCCGTTCGCCTCAGGCGAATGCCACTTTGTTGATAAAAGCTAAGGATCCGATTTCTTAGCGTGAAAGATCTTCTCCAAAACTGTTCTAAACATCCTAAACATAGACCTAAATACTGACCTAAATACTGAGTATTTAGGTCTATGTCATTACATACAATTTCATCAAACAGTAATAAATCAAAATATTTTATAAAATCTGGTTCTAGATGGGAAATACAATTTGAAAAACACAACAGATGCACCATATCAATGCACCCCGTGCCGAAATCTCCACGTATTTATTGCAATTCGCACGTGTCACGCTGAGATTGTGTAAATCTACCACTAGTAAAGTAAACAATCTACCACTAGTAAACCATCACGGGCATAAATAAGTAAACCATCTACCTCTAGTAAACCATCACGGGCATAAATAAGTAAACCATCTACCACTAGTAAACCATCACGGGCATAAATAAGTAAACCATCTACCACTAGTAAACCATCACGGGAATAAATAAGTAAACCATCTACCACTAGTAAACCATCACGGGCATAAATAAGTAAACCATCTACCACTAGTAAACCATCACGGGCATAAATAAGTAAACCATCTACCACTAGTAAACCATCACGGGCATAAATAAGTAAACCATCTACCACTAGTAAACCATCACGGGCATAAATAAGTAAACCATCTACCACTAGTAAACCATCACGGGCATAACTAAGTAAACCATCTACCACTAGTAAACCATCACGGGCATAAATAAGTAAATCATCTACCACTAGTAAACCATCACGGGCATAACTAAGTAAACCATCTACCACTAGTAAACCATCACGGGCATAACTAAGTAAACCATCTACCACTAGTAAACCATCACGGGCATAACTAAGTAAACCATCTACCACTAGTAAAGTAAACCATCTACCACTAGTAAACCATCACGGGCATAAATAAGTAAACAAGTGGCATACTGGTATTGCTGTTGATATCGTGTAATATCGTAGTGATAACAACAGTTAGGCATGTGCCATATTTGTAGTGTAAATCTTAACTTCGTACACGAAATGTGTTGAAGCAGTTCACTAATTGACAAACTTACTGTTTGCATATGCCATATTTGTAGTGTAAATCTTAATTTTGTACACGAAATGTGTTGAAACAGTTCATTATTTGACAAACTAACTGCATGTACCATATTTCATAATTTGTACTACACGAAAGTATTTATACAGTTCACTATTTGACGTAATGTTTGCATGTGCCATATTTGTATTGTAAATCTTAGTAAGGTACACGAAATGTGTTGATACAGTTTACTATTTGACAAAATAACTGTTTTTTATTTGTGAGATGTGTAGCGAGTAAACCGTCTATACGGGAGAACATGGAGGAATGTTCTGTTCAGGATAGAATACGTACCATTTGCGATTTAATTTAATATAATATGTACATCGATAATTAATGTCATCGTGCACGGGCGTTGCCCTGTGTATCGCCTGGGTTTCAGTTTATAGTTTACACATATCTGAAAAAGTTCTCCGAACGAAACCATTGTTAATGTCAACGAACGTATAAAAAACACCATATACACAGATAAATTGAAAGTAAGTGAAGAAATAAAATAATAAAAATTAATACGATAGGCTTTATTTAATTAAGTAAGTATAGCCCAGCCTACCCTGTACAGTGTTGGCCACTCCTACCCTGTACAGTGTTGGCCACTCCTACCCTGTACAGTGTTGGCCACTGTCTATCACCCACACTGCGTTTGTGTGGCCTCTAGTCGGTTTAGTATCTGGTGTCTGTTAAAATCGCTCACTCCTGGTTTCTACTGCTTATATGTTTGCAAGAATTCAACGATGCCTTTCTGATATTACACCAGTCATAATATCATTATATAGTTTAATAACTTACATTTGGGGAAATTAACAGTATAGGTTACATTACAAGTAGGGGAATTAACAGTATAGTTTACATTACAAGTAGGGGAATTAACAGTATAGGTTACATTACAAGTAGGGGAATTAACAGTATAGGTTACATTACAAGTAGGGGAATTACCAGTATATGTTACATTACAAGTAGATATACAATTCGAACAGGAACGTAGCACTCAAGGACGTCAGTCAACCCCAAACACACACAGACACAAAGAACAACTTTAAAGATGAATAAAAGGCAGAATAAGACATCACAAACACAAAAGGGTTGACAATAGGGCTGCCGCCTGGAACGGTAAGTGGCAAAAAAAGTGGCCTCTGGAGGTTTAAACCAGGTTCTAGTGTGCACCAAACCTTACTATTTCCCTATTGTCATCCCAATGAACGGGAGAGTATAAATAAAGTTATTCCCGCCAGGTTATATTCTCTAACAAACAAGGCAGCATTAATAAGCAATATAAGTAAAACACATAAATGATCATGTATATATAACCAAGAATCTTACGAAGTTTATAAATCACATCACCATAGAAGTCAGGTTGTGATAGTCCTTGTCGCAGAAGAGTCCTTAAATTACTTTTATATTTGGAAAGAAGTTCAGGGTTACGATAATAAAATTAATAACTAATTAAAAACAAAGGCATAGAAAGCCACAAAGTAAGTACTCAGTGACTCGGCAGAAGCCAGAGCAACAAGAGAATAAACCATTAAGGGTTTAAAGGTACGACAAGTCAAGATTAAAGACAAACATCAAACGCTACCGTCCTATAAGGATTTAGGTAGACGTCATCATAGTGACCACAATCTGTCCGGTCATCGCACAGTCAAAGGAAAGCATATGGCGATCTGTAAATGGGTTCACCATTAAACATGCAGTGCGTTGCAACATAATAGGGTCATAACCTCTTTTGACAAACTTTTTAACAAGTTTAATAACGATTTTATATTAGGATCTTACGAAGTTTGTAAATCACATAACCATAGAAGCCAGGTTGTGACAGTCCTCGTCACAGAAGAGTTCTTAAATTACTTTTATATTTTAAAAGTAGATCAGAGTTACGATAATACAATTTTGCAAAGGTTTTTCGAAGTTTATGGTAACTGTAGCCCTGCTGGAGTAGTTTTTTAGTTATACAAATATTACGAATGTTAAAGTACTCAACACGACTACAAACTCTAGAGAAACGAATAAGTTGAGAGAGATAGACCCCATAAGATGTTGCTCGGGGAACATCCCCATCTAATAATTAACGATATCAAAATTAAAATCATCCCTTTTGTCATAGATTTTACTAATTATTTCGCCATTTTCAAAAGAGAGATGTAAATCAAGAAAAGAAGCGACAGTATCAAAAATGTTAGCTTTGTTGTGTTGAAGTTGTTTATGATAGATATTATATTAATCATATTATAACAGAAAGGATTGCCAATATTTGCCATCAAAATACCGAGAGGTCTCATTAAAGGCTTCAATTACATCTGCCTGAGTCTCAACATGAAATCTCTTTCATAGCAATTCAAGAACAAATCTGCGACAAGAGGTGCACAGTTCGTATCCATAGGGATACCAGCAATTTTTCTATATACCTATATTATCTAATAGAACAATGAGTGCTTCACAAACCTCTTGGCAAGTCCACATAGTGTAATTGTCTAAACTCTCGTTAGTGAAAAACGCTTTAATATTGTTACAGGGCAAAATGTAATTTTCTTCTCTAGCGAAAGTCTTTTTTAAATAAGAGCAATACGCTTGTCTTTGATAAGGTGATATGGTAAGGTTGTATACACTGAACAAAATTGCTAAGTATCAACTTTTGTATCTTAACTAATTTTCTTATTTTAAATATATTTTAGAATAGATATATGATAAGTATTTTGTTTTGACCCATAGTTTGTAAAACGTTTATTTTTTGTTTAAATTGTTACATCTGTTGAGAGTTACCCTCCCTTTATATGAAAACATGAAATGTACTGATAAAACACATAACATGAGTCAAAGATCGCTTAAAGATATAAAATTCTTAAAATTGGTATGAAATAATAGGAAAAAATAAATAAAAATTTGACCCATTTAGCGCAGATTGTCCGTCTATAAAAAAATGAAATATGGATACTCTTAAATTACCTCCCTTTACATTGAATATTGTTTGAAATTCAAGTAACTGTAATTCAACGTTAACATTAAATAATACGAAAATTTCTTTGGCAAACACATTTGTATTGGTAATGCTAGTAAAACATGATGTCAAAATAATTTTAACTGGCATATTTTAGAATCAAAATACACAAAACAATGTGAATATTATTGACATATTCTTAGGTTGATACTTAGCAATTTGGTTAGTATATAGTGTAGAGAAGTCATAAGTACTTATAGATGGAACTTGACGTTTATTGCAAATTTGATCAAGAACGTCTCCTAGATTTTTAATAGACGAATACAATAATCAAAAGTGTTTTCATTTTTTAGCACAGTATTGTTTAACGTGATCTTTAACGGCAGTAAGACAAGAAGCTAAACGCTTGGATATGCTTATGGTGGTGCAGGCACAATAGCTGTATACGGATTTTTATGTAATATAGGAATCCAGTACGTAGTTGGCGCTTTGTTTTGCTTTTCGTCTACCCCAGCCTTGAAAGTAGTGTACCGGGTGATATGTGTGGAACAACATCATCCTCAGTAGAATTGAACTGGATTATACGAATTAGTGCTACTGAGTTCCAGGGATAAAAGAATGACGTAATGTAGGTGTCAAACAATAATTACTATTATTAGCTGCTTTATCAGCAGGAACTAAAACAAATTTATTATAAAATTCTTGAATTCCCGACTTTAAATTACGAAACGAAAACCTAGATCTCGAAGGAAGTAAAGAGGGGTTTGCATGATAAAAGTTAATATGTATATCTATAATTTTAAAAAAATGATTTTTTCCAAGTAGAAAGAGAGTTTGGGTCCGCATGTTCACTACGACACCATTTTATTCTAAAAGCCTCGATAAATTAGGCGATCTGAGCACGACATGCATTGAAATCAATTTTTGAAGGTAATCTAAATTAGGACCTTTAGAAAACAGATGCCGAATACGTTTATCTACAATATCAAAATTACCAGTGATGACATGACCTGCTGGAGCACAGCAACATTTGTAAGTAATACACTCACATTCCTTCGGAGTGTTAAATACTATATCAAGGTCAGAAACTATTTTGTTGTAGTTGAAAATACTATTTCTAATTGTTGTTTTTTATACTTATAACAAATTACAGGACTTTCTGAATTTTTGAGATATTTAAGAATAAAATCAACTACATGATCTTGGAATGTCAATAAAATCATTACCTTTATTAAGATATATAGTATTTTTAGAAAATGCTTGACGTGATCAGACTCCTTGTCAATATGGGGTCGGAGAACATGTTGTGTGTAGCTTTGAATCGTGAAAGCATTTTTATACAAGGGATCTGTACGAATGAAAATGTTATGTGCTTCCTCGTCGATTAACCTAAGTGAAAACATGGACAAAGTGGTAAGACGTGAAAGCATAGAGTGCTTTCCAGATTGTTTAAATTTAATATGTACCCCTCGATTTACGTTTGATGTTACGATTACGCTTACGACCATGAGACCTAGAGTTACGCTTTCGAATAGAAAATATAGAAAAAATGTCAGTTTTAGAATCTTTTGAAATCTTTCCTTGTTGATAAATATTCTCATTAAGGCCGAGTAGCTATGGTGTGTGCAAGTTTTTCATCCACTTAAGTTCTGCCATATGTCTAGCTTTTATTTTAAAGCTTTTAGTGGCATCATTATTATAAATTATATATTCAACCGGTTGAACAGTAACGTTACTAAAAGTATGACCATACTGACGAAAGTGTTGGTACACGTATTTTTTTCTTCACTTTTTAGGATTTCCTGCATTAAATTTATGTTCAAGAAATCGAACTTTTAAAGATCGACCTGTTTGTCCAACACATTGTGTACCACAACGCGTTGCATTTCAAATCAAAACATAAATGACGTGAGCTGTACGTCAATCAACATTTGAAGCTAGACATATATTAAACATTGTACCATTAACAGTTGATTTAATGGTGGTCTTGCAAGATAAATAATTGCAACAACTGCACCTCTTAGCATTACACTTATTAATAGAGTGAAACACCCTGCTTTTTGAATGAACTAAATGATTTCTGAAAGGAGACTTTATATCGTATTTCCTCAAAACAGGTGATCCAAGAGGAGTTACTGAAACATTTGAGCCGTTATTAAAAATCCCGGTAATAGTATAAGAAGGAACATGAAACGAGGTTGCCGAATGAAGATTTAAGGGTGTAATATGTACATATGATTTAGTTCTAAGACGGGAAGAGTTTATAATATTTTGTGGAATTTGTATTGATGGCGCAGAGTGTAACCGAAGTGGTGAACTATTTATTTTATGTGTTTTTACTATTCATATAATTTTATATGCAATTTCGAAAGTTATACTATTCTGTAATAAGGGTCAATTAGTAGTTAGCGATACGAAATAGACTCGTATCAACGATCCATAAGAAATAATATTTGCAAACTTAATGACGGTTAAAAGAGGTCCAAAACTCGACAAAAGTGTCTAATTCTAGATCACGAGGAAAGTTAAGGAAAACCCTAATAAAATTGGCCAACATGTCGATGAGCACAAAACCTTCAACACGGTATAAAAACGCATGTGTTTAAGGAAAAACTGGGTCAATGAATGTCATACAATCCCTGTGGGATGAAAAGATAACAATGTTGATTGAATGTATGGGGAGACTTTCTACGGTCGCCACACGGCACAAACAACACTATTGTGACATGAACAGTAGATATAAAATTCGAACAGGAAAATTAATAACATTTCTGATAAACTCAAATCTGCAATTTAGTTAAACCATTGTTCAAGAAACAATGCAGAGCTGTTGTAAGTATAGGCATGTCACTATTGGATCTAAAATGCTAGAAAGAGCTGCTTATATACCTTTTTGTCTTAGTCAAAATGGTCTCAACGTGATTTCCGATGGAATCCTTAGATGGAACTACCATACTGACTACTGCCTCATACATTTTACCGCGCGTATTAAGGTAAACATGTATGTGAGACTATGAGAACGTTGTCTGTGGATGACACACTCATTATTATTAGTCAAATAGGTTTAAATAAGAGCTGGCATTGAATTCACACACAAACACTTGACATTTGAAAACTTGTTAAATTTGGTCTTATTTCAACTTTTCTAAGTGAAAAGAAGCTGAGCCGGAGATTTGTTACTCCAAGCCGTTTTAGATGTGCAATGTTCCATGTCATTATTGCCTTGCCTGAAGACGTTCAGACGGAATATTGGACATGATAGCGCGTACGAAGTGAGAGTTTGAGAGATAGCACGTACACACAACATGAATAATTGAGAAAATGATGGATAGCGCGTACATAAAATTGCATGTGATTGGATAGGTACATTCTGACATTTTTCAAATAATGCCTGTAAATCAAATGTGTGTTAATAGTGTACAAATGTACATGTCAGAGGCATTCCCCAGTCTGTTCAACTTCCCCAATAAAGTTATAGTCTGGCACAAAAAAACACGGAAAAGGATTCATATGGCGCAGAACAGATTGACTCGGAACAACGAAATTTATATCTGATTCAACAGGGTCGCATCTGTCTCTTCTGGCTTCACCCGCGACAACTTGTGAAGCGTTTTTAAATCCACACATAAATCTCAGGAATTTCCCGCCAAATAACTACCAACCGAGCTTCCAAAATGTCTTGCTTTCTTCACTTTATCTCATAGAAGATGTCGTCTCCTCACCATGCCACGCAACAACTTCAGTCAACAGCAACAAGAATGTCATATTTTTTACTGGCTGGACACCCTGATGTATTTGCCGGAAAAAATCTAGAAACCCATTCTTTGGCGAATGTTTTAATGACGTCCGGTGCCAACTCCATCATTTCTCGAATGTCTCCTTTAAGTCCATCATCATCTTCCCAATTTGCAAAACTTTCACCCGGTCTCAAATCATTGGATGTTTCGTCCTCATAAATTAACCCATCAAGATCACTCGGGTCATCATTATCTCCAAGAGTCACATTGTCCTGGTGCGTCTTGTGTAGAGGGAGACCCGGTGATTTCGTCGCAATATAATATGGACCTGAAACACACAAACAAGTCTAGACAGAATAGCAAATATGAAAGTAGGTTTAAAATGAGGATATATTCAAAGACTGTTTAGCCTATTTCGTATTGAACAACGGGCGTGCTCAGTTTTCAGTGTAGGTCATCCATGTTTACCAATAACTAGACGGGTGTTCCCCGGAACACGTGTGTCGCCTGTCAGCGGTTTGTCAGTATAACAAGGTTTTTTGGACCTGATAAATTACCTTGACAAACTAGCCTGAGTGAGTTTTTTTTATGAGGAAAAAATCAGTATTTAACCCATATATTTACCTTCAGTGTGACCTTGACCTTTATATTTTAGTATGGTCATGTCGATGTTGTCAAGATGAGTATATATTGAAAGTTTGATGAAGAAGTATCAAGAAATGAAAAAGTTATAGCCAACGTTAAGTTTTCGTGACCGCCTGACGGACTGACAGACTGATGGACTGACGGACGGGCGACAAAGTGATCCCTACGTATCGCATTTTTCTTCGAAAGGGTGACACAAAAACAGCGCCATCAGTCGATGTTTCGAGCAAAATAAAAGCCCAAATCAATATCATTGATATATCCGAAATATCATTTCTGAACTATAGTGCTTTCGGTATTTTTAAAAATGGTCGCCTCTGATTTCGAATATTGTGAGTTGGGGCCAAATGCTTTTCACACTTTCATTCCAAGACACAAAATGTGCATACACAGTTTGGGAAAATAAAATACCATTGTATTTAATTAAAAGCAATAAATCCGCTAAATTGTATCAATGCAGATGCCATAACTTTACTGTCGTCATCAATTCAAAAATGTGTATGAACAATTTTTCTTTATTTTCTTTCAAATAAACAAATACCTTCACGTGCTTCCGTCTCGAAAGCCAACCGCTTGGTAACTGGAGATTGTGTTGGGTTTAAATTTGCACTATGTCTTCGTTTAACCGACTACTTCAGTGATTCGTTTGGTGACTTGTGAAGTTTCGGCGAGATTCCAGGACATGTAAATGTACTGCTGGCCAGAATAAGGTTTTTCTTTTTGTCTGAAATTGTTCGTAAATTGTTATTAATGGATTTCCTCAATTCTCTCTTTTCTCGTTCTTTTTTTCTGTTTAAAGTTAGGTTGGAGTTTTTTCTTCTCATGGTGAATATCTAAAATATAAAACATTCCATATATCAACTAATTATTTGCATTAAATTAACATTAAATTAACGAACTTACTAACGTTTATCCCATTTTCTGCTTTTATGGGTACGTGCTATCTGTTTAAATGCGCTTTTCTCTTGTGTGTACGTGCTATCTCTCAAATTCTCACTTCGTACGCGCTATCATGTCTAATTTTCCCTCTCAACGTCTTCAAACAAGGAAATAATGACATGGAACATTGCATATATAAAACGGCTTGGAGTAACAAATCTCCGGCTCAGCTTCTTTTCACTTAGAAAAATTGAAATAAGACCAAATTTAACGAGTTTTCAAATGTAAGTGTTTGTGTGTACGCACTATCAGAATTCAAATTGACTTTGTCGCGTTTTCAGGACTTAACCGTAAATGCTTTTGGAAAGTCACATGCGCTTACATATAATTGAGAGCAGGCTTCCTTCTCTGCACTAGTTCAATTTTACACACACAAATATCATTGAATTCATAGAAAAAAAGAAGGTTTTACTCACCGAATCGAGCGTTGGCACGTGTACGTGCTATCAGAATTGCAGGTGTCCGTGACGTACGTTCCTACCCTTGGATGTGCTTATCAAGGATGTGCTTATAAACCGGAAGTAACTATACAAACGTACATGTAACGTTTTGCAAACAGGGAAATTAAGGATTTTCACTCAAAATGACTCGATTGTGAAATGTTAATTTTGAGAAATGAACAAAAAACGACAAAAATAAAGCTTTCGTTTGCATTTTCAGAAGAAAAACAAATCTTTGAATATCTCAGGAAATAGCTAATTGTTTACCATTTAAGTTATGCAAATTTGTGTTACAGGATTGATGTTTTATGCGAGGTATACATATGCGCCTTTATAACCATAAGACATCAATCATATTCGTAAAGAATAAAACTTAGGTAGATTGCCAAATGGCTGATCGACCTGTTTTACGACCGTTCCCATGTGGATATGGTCATTCTCCTCAATGCTTGGTCACCGGTCGTGGAGGATCCTGCGTCTTTTCTATATCTTACTTCGCTTTCAAATAACAAAATCAACAGTTTCCATGATTCTTTAAGTATGTACTAGCATCTCACTGCATGTTTCCTCCCTTGCATTCTTCCGTCCTGTGTGGTGCTTTAGTGTGATCTCTGCTGTCATCCTTGTATTTTTCCGTCTATTCTTGCTTGCTTACCACTTCTGTCTTCTTGCTTTCATTTTTAACATTTCCTTCCTACTACTCATCCTTCTATTCTTTCTTATTATTCCCTACTTAATACGTCATCTCTGTTATCGTCCTTACTATATCCTCTGTATTCTGTATTCGAGAGGGCTGGCGTGGCGCAGTCAGTAGCGCGGCGGATTTGTAACCGGAGGCCCCGTCTTGGACACTATTTTCCCTTAGCCCCGTCCGTCAAATGGGGACGTAAACCGGGCGGTCCCGTGTACCGGTCTATCCTCCGAGCACGTTAAAGAACCATAGGAATCTATTCGATAATAAGAGTAGGGCAGGTTCCCGGATTCCTATGTATCCTTTTCCTCTCTGTGGGCGGCTCTAAATAACCTATACCGTGTTGATGAGCCGTTAAACAACATTCAATTCAATTCTTCCTTACTATCAGTTTTTTCTGCCGCACACATTGTGATCACGTGGTTTCAAAATGGCGGAGCAACCGTAAAGATATACAGGAAGTAAATCACTGCCTGGTGTAGTCGAAAGGAGTTCCCAAATGTATAATCCCTAACTTTTTGTGCGATAAAAGGCATTTTTGAGTATTTAAGGCCTGTGTTTCTGGCTGAAATGACTTTATTGACTTGTTTGTGATAGCTAAGAACCATTTGCATGATTGTATGATGATTTTATTTATCAACTTGAAAGTGAACGTAGAACACATTTAAGAGGTGCCGAATGAATGCAGTTTGTTCACGGTGTCAACAAAGATCAGAATTTTATTTTCTTATATGCCACATGACCCCTACTATTCTCAGCAGTTTTCTAGAGAGGCAGGTCTCATGACTAAGAATATGTTAGTGAATCTTAGTTTGAACTTCATTTTGAAAAATGGCTAACTAGAAAGCTTGTACAATATTGCATTGGACTCAATGGGATTTGATTTACTTCCGGTACACCAAATACAACCCGCTTCGAAGTAAGATTTTCTTTATTACTATACGCATTCTCATGTAATATAGCGCAAAGTATGCGGATTTGTATGCACGTTATTCCATAACTTTGATTGTAGATGAATGTCCTATAGATTTTTTGTTTAATCCGCCTCCATTTCCGAAATGTAGTCCCATACACTGGAATGAAGAGATTTTCATGATATTCGTCATGAAATGTACCCACTTGCATCAGTTCTTGTACCGCAACTTTGCTTTATAAACAAAAAAAAGACATATCTACCACAAATAAAAGCTACATGCGCTACAGTGAAAATAATTATGCAATTTCGAAAATGATCTCGAACACTGGCTACGTGAAAAGAGATCTCGTACACGTGTGCTTTTGTTTTACGGTGTATATTGTTTATGCGAAGCACTTATGCACTACTTATCATTTCAGTAGCCATTGGTAGATCATATAGAGTACCAACATGAGAATTCGGGTAGGATAGTGGTGGTGATTTCCTATTGGGATTGCCAGGAAATAAAACGGATATCGGGCAGATAAACAACAAGTCAAAGACATACAATGTATGGCAGTGATAACATGAAGAATTAAACATGCCTTTTGAAATGTTACAGTAACCACCCATTGGATACTAGAGAAAGGATCCGGATGAAATATAAAAGAAAATAATAAGACTATTAGACTATTAGTAGTAATAAAATGCCACTCAAATGCGGTGTCCTAGATTTTAAGTGACAAAGACGTTAAGAAAGTAAATTGTTTACAACAAGACTTTGTTAGAAGCTGGACATTTTGAAGTAGTCAAAACTGCGACTTGCATTTGTCATAAACATATTCTAATATTTATTAATTGTCCATGAATGCTGCGCCTCTCACCGCTGCGGGTTCGAGTCCCACTGGGAGCTTGACTTGTAAGTGAGGAAGTGTCGATTCTTACGGATGGCGGGAGGTGTACAGTACTGGTTCTACACAGCAAAAGTGGGTGGTCTAACTCCACCACAAAAAATCGACCGTCATATATAACTTTACATGTGTTGAAAATGACGTAAAATACCATACAAGCAAAACAAACAAACATACAAACCATGAGTTCTGATACTCATGACGATGCGTATGTGTTTTTTTCCATGACGGCAATGTACATACGACACAATGTAAAATGTTTGAAATAAATATCGCAAAAATAAACATGTTCGCTGAATAAAATTTGTCAAGCGTTTTATCTCAACAGATTTTCTTTTTCGTTTTACGTCATTCCTAACGATTAATAAGCTATACATGGCGGCCATCTATACTTAAGTCAAAGTGTAACATTTTTACATATTTGTCAAATATCTTTATTTAATCCATAATATTAATAATATTATAATAGTTTACAAATGAATCATAAAATGTCAAGACATTTGTTATTGTATTGTGTATTCCATTCGTTTTGGGGAAAAAACTCTCTTTTTTTTTCCAAAATAATAATGCTATTATTATATTTTGGGATGGCTTACAAACACAAAAGTGTTTGTTTATCGTTTTGAAAATACTTTGATAATACTAGGTCAAAAACTCTAAGTAAATATGTACTCATTTTGTTACAAAAATGCTACCTGACCTGAGGCGTTACTTCGTTTTAGAGTTTATCTGCACCCGCGGCGGCTCCATCCGAGCTCACGCTCCAGGCATCAGTGCTCATGTCTCCCGTGTAAAGCTCGTATTGCGGCGACGGTCCGGTAGAGGCTCAACGCTCTAGCGCCATCCATTTACATCCACCACATCAATGGCGTTACAGAAAAGATGACACAAATACGTCTACAAAGTCATTCTGGATTATAAATATACAAAACAAAACATTGCTTAGGAGAGTCTCATTTACTTCACAAAATAATGTAAAGCGCGATTTAAAGGGACACTGTCCGTAACTATTAGCTTATAAAACACACAATAATTATGTTCGCAAACATTACACACTAAACATTATTGAATATTTACTAATTAAAAGCAAGATTCTTTACGTAATTCAATCGCGGTACAAAAAAGAAAAGAAAATCCGCTTCGTGCGTTTGAACTCGCACCCAAAACTAAAATTACACTTGCTGTAATAATAGTGTGCGTGAGAGTAAAGTGGTCGACATGGCTCCCGACTGAGCTAAGCGGGCTGTATACATTTACGCAATACATACTATGGGAAAACCTAATGCGCTAATGGAAGTCACGTGATCGCAGAAAATGTAAATATTCAGGGTCCCACTTTATTTACATATGATAATTAAACCTTTTTTTTTCAAACTCACGAATGTATTCCAATGTTTGAAAGCACGACAACCGATTAGACAGTGAGTGTTCGAACATGTATGGACCACATCTTGCGCTATGTCACGCTTCTGGAATATATAAATAAGAACAAGCAAATAATAATTTTCTTACCTTCGGTGTAAATTTAAACCCCACTGAGGCGTTATTCCACCACAAAATTGTGTTACTTCCATCACATCAACGGGTAACGTATGTACAGGGTGAGACATGCATTTGACTCATTAGACATTTTACCTCCAAGTGTGACCTTAACATACAAACCCGATTCATGCGCGCGACACACCTTCTTATTGTGATTAACAATTGTGTGAAGTTTCCTGAAATCCGTTAAGTATTTTCAAATGGTTGAGACACGATTGTTTCGAATTGCCCGTGGTGTATATTGGCCGTGGTGTTCTGCGTCGTATATATTGACATTGGTGTTCTGCGTGGTGTATATTGCCCGTGGTTTTGTGGGTGGTGTATATTGTCCGTGGTGTTCTGCGTGGTGTAGTGTATGTTTCCCGTGGTGTTCTGCGTGGTATAATTGTCCGTGGTGTTCTGCGTCGTGTATATTGCCCGTGGTGTTCTGCGTGGTGTATGTTGCCCGTGGTGTTCCGGGTGTATATTGTCCGTGGTGTTCTGCGCGGTGTATATTGCCCGTGGTGTTCTGCTTGGTGTGTATTGGCCGTGGTGTTCCGCTTGGTGTGTATTGACCGTGGTGTTCTGCTTGGTGTGTATTGACCGTGGTGTTCTGCTTGGTGTGTATTGACCGTGGTGTTCTGCTTGGTGTGTATTGACCGTGGTGTTCTGCTTGGTGTGTATTGACCGTGCTGTTCTGCTTGGTGTGTATTGACCGTGGTGTTCTGCTTGGTGTGTATTGACCGTGGTTTTGCTTGGTGTGTATTGACCGTGGTGTTCTGCTTGGTGTGTATTGACCGTGGTGTTCTGCTTGGTGTGTATTGACCGTGGTGTTCTGCTTGGTGTGTATTGACCGTGGTTTTGCTTGGTGTGTATTGACCGTGGTGTTCTGCTTGGTGTGTATTGACGGTGGTGTTCTACTCGGTGTGTATTGTCCGTGGTGTTCTGCGTGGTGTATATTGCCCATGGTGTTCCGCTTGGTGTGTATTGATCGTGGTGTTCTGCGTCGTGTATATTGCCCGTGGTGTTCTACTCGGTGTGTATTGATCGTGGTGTTCGTCATGGTGTATATAGCCCATGGTGTTCTGAGTGATCCGTGTGATGTGTATCATGTCCTGTGTTTACGGCGTGGAATTCCAGTATTGCAGCACTGATATAGTTCAATTGCTACATGATTTAAACATATTTTATTGCCAATATTTTACAGACAGAATAATATCCACATATATACAATAGAAATATTATAATGACAAATGGGTCGGGTAACAAGTTCTACCAACATTAGTTTAAATCCTTCCCAGTTAACATCTTGAAATTACAAATGAGTATGGCTGAGTGAAATAAATTACAATGGCAAGAAGAAGACACCATCGACTCGTGATATGACTGACGTATTGTTAATCCATGCATACAGTCATACAAATAGGGTGATTTTAACGCATCACGTGATTTCTATTTATAGCATTGAATCGTTGACATCACGAATGTGACGTCACGTCCTTAGTTGCAATTTGTCAACCGAATGTAAAAAGTGTGTTGTCGTTAGCTCTGTGCAATTTCAAGATTCTCCGTCAAATATGTATTCGAGGAACACCATCAACCGACCCGTTGAGTCCGGTAGCCAGTAAGTGATGGTTAAATATGCAAAATTGTTAAGTGTTCGCCTCGCTAAATTAAAATACAGAAGTTTATATTTTGCTTTAGCTGTTGCCAAGTGGGTGGGGTAAAATCTTTGACTGGTATGTTATCATAGCATGAATGCAGTGATTATTGCGAAGCATATGTTTAATTTTATATGAGGCCAGATTATTTTGTTTGTTGGTTTACGGGAGACCTGTCCTATTTTTGCCCAAATCAAAATAAAAATAAAATTAAAAATCCCGATTTTATTTTGATTGCCAGTCAGACATTTGAGTGTAATTATAGTGAAAAATTTGTTCAGGGATGTTTCGTACCCATATTTTTTCCTACCATTAACGTTAAAGCAAATCAGAAGATAAGTAAACCTACCGGTTCTTAACTTTATACTTTGCTCACACAGTTTTGATATAATTATTCACTTTGAAAAAAAATAACTTTGAATTCACTGACAATTTGATATGTGACAGACCACCATATCTGCAATCTGCATCCCTATGCCCGAAAAGGCTGAAATATTTTACTGAAAAAACTCTAGTCATGTGTGTCCCCTGCCCCCACTCAACCCGGTACAAGACGGGGCTTTGAACTTTCGACTGTCCCGATAGTGCTGTGGATAGAAGGGGTTATGCATCTAAAAACTAGCTAAGGAAAACAGCGGTCCCAGAGGTTTCACTATATTTTAATAGAAATTAGTTTCTGTAATAAAAAAAAAAGATGATGAAAACTATCAGTTTCACATGTCATGTAAAGAGTGTGTCTGTTGTCGTTTTCCAAACCATGTAAATAAAGAATGTCTCAAAATGTTACTTTTATTTTTAATTTTATTTTAGACTAAATGGAAATGCTGGTCTTAATTTTATTTCTATTTCGTCCTTACTACTGCAATATTTTTGAAAAATGTCCCGTAAACCAATAAATAAAAAAATCTCTGGCCTGACGCTTCAGGGCCCGTATTCATCAAGCAGCATAAGTGGACAATATTACTTTAGTCAAAATTTAAGATTTTTACATATTTATAAATCTCCTTATTAACCTCTCAGGAACACTACAAACCATCTATTTTAATATAAATATTTAGCTGTGGATTTTATTTATCCCTAACCTTATTAGCAATATTAAGAAAACGTCTTAAATTGCTAGGAAAAGGTGTTTAAATATTGATAAAATTTGGATTCCCCCCCCCCCCCCCCTCCCCTTCTTTTTCTAGTATTCAACCACCAATTTGGTGATCCATTTATTCTCCCCTTCATTGGTGCATGGGGGTCGGGGAGGGCCATCGCCCGATACACCTTACAATACTGTATGCATTAATTTATAAACAATACAAAACAGTAACAGAAGAGTTACATTTGCATAAGAGAGTTGTTAACTGGGGCATTTTCTCTTTCTACCATTTCGGTATATAAGATTTGTTTTTTAATAATTTTAGTTGGTTGCGACAGCGTTGTAATCATATTAATGTTAAAAACATAGTTTACAGAGATGCTTTAAGTGCGGTAACTCGTATAGAGTCATAGCCTGTAACTTCAAAGAAATAGATTATGCCTCATGGTTTTTATAAACGTTAAGAGTATGTGACATGATATTTTTAAACTGATGGTGTTTGCAGGAAGATTATGAATCTCCTCTTTAGTATGTAAAACTCTGTAAATTATAAGCTTTTAGCCTCGCATACTCAGCTCATATAAAGCTCTGTAAGTTATTAACTTGTACTCAACCCATGACAGTCACATAATGAATAGAATTTTTTTTCTCTAAGTATATGAATTATGATGTATGATTCAATGCATATTGACATGAAATGTGTGCTTATTTTTACTTATACAAGAAAAGTGTATATGCTATATCTCACATCATTATGTAGATTATTAAGGGGTAATGACAGGTATATAGTTATCATTCAAAAAATCATAATAAAGTAAATATATTATTAAAAGCAGTAGAAGAATGAATTGTTTTGTAAAGTTTAGTGTTTGTCATACCCCTTTATTACACAAACATTCATAATTTGGCTTAAGTTAAGATATTGCTAAGAAGCTTTATGAATACGGACACCCAGCTGGTCTTTACCACTAAATGTCTTCAGCGATCATGCTATAATTTAAACTAAACATGATATAAGTGACATTGTTGACAACTTAGCAGACTTGAATTAATATATTGATCCTCGCTCACGGCCCCTTCTTCTCACCCATTTAGAGTTGTTACATTTAATTGTTCCTCCCTCTCGTTCCTTTGTTCTCACCCACTTATCAGTGTGTCTATACTCCTTGTTCCAGTTACATGTTCCTCGTCCTCCCTCTCGGACCCTTCTTCTCACCCACTTATTGTGTCCATTCGTCCGGGTCTTCTGTATAAAGTGGATATCAGGGGAGGCTATCGAGCGCCTTAGTTACGACACAACTGGATACTAGGGGAGGCTATCGCACGCCTTAGTTACTACATAACTAGATATCAGGGGAGGCTATCGTGCGCCTTAGTTACTACATAACTGGATATTAGGGGAGGCTGTCGCGCGTCTTAGTTACTACATAACTGGATATCAGGGGAGGCTATCGTGCGCCTTAGTTACTACATAACTTTATATTAGGGGAGGCTATCGCGCGCCTAATTTACTACATAACTGGATATATGGGGAGGCTATCGTGCGCCTTAGTTACTACATAACCGGATACTAGGGGAGGCTATCGCACGCCTTAGTTACTACATAACTGGATATCAGGGGAGACTATCGTAATTTACTACATAACTGGATATATCGCGCGCCTTAGTTACTACATTTATACTGGATATCAGGGGAGGCTATCGCGCGCCTTAGTATAAGGTCAACTGACGCGTTGGCCTACTTGTGGTGTAGTAAGTCTAAATGAGTTTTATCATCTAGTACGCATATAGTATGTATGGGTGTGGGGCTGGGAGTGTGGGTGGAGTCTGTGTTTCTTCGTTCGTCAGATGGGAACGCAAACCGGGAGGTCCCGTGTATATGAATCTATCCTCTAGATAAGGAATATCCAAGACAGACAATTTTGCTAATTACTGCAACACTAACCGGTCTCCTTTACGTATCAGGTTCTTTTCTCCCCAAATTAGGAAGGAACCCAAGTAAATTTAGGGATATTGTGTGTGCATTTTATTCACAAGGCGTGTGCTATCGACGGTTACTGTTACCAGAAGTCGACAGCAGATACATGCGTGAAGTAATAATTTAACATCTTAAACTGTTAAAGTTTCCTTCTATTTATTTCAGATACAGAGGTGATTTCGGACTAAGGTCCGTCGACTCCCAGTATTGGCACCGTCGACTCCGGGACAATTTCTACACAGAAGGGCGCTCCAGGTCCAAGCCATACGATCACCATGCGAAGAGACGTGACGACAGCTTGAGACGACCAGTCAAACGTCAAGAGCATGACCGATCAAGGATTGAATCTTATCAAAGTAGACCTGTTGAGCGCCAAAATGATGGTCAACGACGATATGAACAGAGCACCGAACGACATTGGCCAGAGGAGCGCCAAAGAGAACACGCCTCCGGACATCGGCCCGTGTCAGGCGTTGTTCATCACGACAACCGTCACAGCCAAAGGATACATCAGACGACCAAAGACTCCAGACACCGGTCTGTAGAAGTCTCAGCGTCCGTGTCCCAAAATACCCGTCACGACAACCAAAGAGAACAGCAGACGACCAAAGATGCCAGACATCAGTCTGTAGAAGTCTCGGCGTCCCTGTCCCGTCACGACCACCAGAGCCAAAGAGAGCAGCAGACGACCAAAAACTCCAGATGTCAGTCCGTAGAAGTCTCGGCGTCTCTGTCCCATGCTACAGACGTCAGGACCTCCAGACATCCAACTGTTGAGATCCTGCTACTAAACACCCAGCTCACCGAGCTAAGGACCTCCAGACGCCCATCTACCGAGGTCGACGAGGCTTACATCCCGGTTACCTTCCCCGAACTGGGAGGTACAGTGTAAGTATTTCGTTGAATCTTATTTAATAAAACACGATTGTAACTTTGCTACCCACGAACATGTACCTTATTTCTGTCATTCAGTCCTTACATCCGGTCCGTCCCATATCTAACCAGAGTTATATTCTCTTGATCTGTGTATCTTAAAATAAGCCTCCACTGGGCCTATGTGCCGCTGCGATGAAATATCACACATCATATTTAATATACCTGCAAACTGAAGATCACGAAATTTCTCACTTATAAACCTGACTGCACTTATTTTTAAAAAAAAAAAATCTAACATCAGATCCAAATTACGTTTTGTTAAAAAGAATGTTAAAACGATAATCAGATAATTAACCCTTCCAGCGGATGCAGTATTTTTAACTACTACTATAGTTTTCGAACTACCTTTAAAACTTTAACAACCGCTACTCATAATTTTTGCTGTACTCGCAGCACTAATACTATTCTGCACAAAATACAAAAATAAGCTGTCAGTGTTGCCCCTGAACTATCCCCAACATACCCAGGGTTGTATTTGTTTCCATTATATTCTCCTGTCAGACTTGTAGAATGTATGTTCCGTCTGCGTGTGTATTCTGTCTCTGTTCCATGTATATATAGTGTTGTCCGTATTGTGGATTATTCGTAACTCTAATTATACTCCCGCTTTACCAAAGAGAAGTGGAGCTTAATAGGAATCACGATGTCCGTAACGTCCCGTCGCGTCGCGTATCACATGTTTTGTCTTGTCGCGTCGCGTCCCTTCGTGTCGCGTAACACATTTTTATTACTTGCATCCCTTTGAATGGGTTGTTCCAAAACTGCATATACACATAACAACTTACAGAATTATGGCCCTTTGTTTGACTTAGAATTTAAAGCGGGAGTATTCATCACCTTCAGTGATAGTTCTAGTTTGTTTTGTATGTATCACATTCTGAATCTTTACAAGTTTACTAGTGTCATGTGTTTGTATCGTCCTCATGTTTACATGTTTTGTGACGTATTTGTGTAGTGTTACAACAGCAGACGAGAACCAGATGGAGATGTGGCGGCGAGAGGCGGCAGAGATGATGGCCGATACCCAAACTGCCTCAAGGGGTCGCCCTGTCACAGGTATATATACAACTCTTGCGTTGGTTACTGCTGTTTAAGCTCTTTTTGCCGTAGATGAGAATCAGATCATGAAGGCTGAAGTGGCGTTAATAGCGCAATTGGTCAGAAATGTACCAGTGTTTGCTCTTGAAGTTTGGACTTATTGTTTGACCAATTGCGGTTCACACAAACATTTGACATTTGCAATAATTCTATACATATATTTTTCAGTGGACAATGAAACTTCTGCTGCTGCCGTAATCTCCCGCAAAAGGCCACATGATAACAGCGCCGACTCTTCCTCTGGTCCGCCTGCTGCAAAGATACATATCAACAGGAATCATCCGAACTTCAGGCATTTATTATAATGCAGTTATGTGGAATTCTGATTTCAAGCCTTACTTTTGACCTTAATAAAAGGGTCCTTAATCCCTTTTCCTGTTTATTTCGATATGTCGGAATGATATATCTGCATCAAATTATATTATACCAAACAAACAGAACAAAACTAAAAAAATAATCAAATAATAATAAAAAAACAAAAAAAAAACAAAAAAACAAACAACAGAAAACAAAAAAAAACATGTTTTTCTTTTTTTATATTTATATAGATCTATGTATAATATACTTTGCATCATTGTTTGTTTATTTATTTGAAAACTACA
>JAWPHD010003727.1:0-72500 GCA_037043455.1 Cyrtodaria siliqua | reverse complement strand
ATGTATAGGTTAGAGGCTATTCTTAATGGTGAAGATTTCTCTTCATAGACTCTATTCGGCTTAGTGTTTACCTTATGTTTTATCTATAGTCTCTGTATAGGTCACACTCTAAACCATGAAGAGCGATGGTAGTAAATTCTTCATGAATATATGTAGCCAGTATTTGAAATTCAGAGCCATCTGACAGGATTAACACTAAATAAAATAGTGCTTGTCTTTTTCTTCTTAAAACCTTTTTCAGTGCAGTTTTCTGTTATTTTAGGGCCGTAACTGTATTCTGGACATTAATGGATATTTGAATATCTGTGTGAGGGGCTGAGCAAAAGTTGACATTTGTCCCAATGTTTTTAAACTTGCTGAAACTACTTTCTCAGAATGTTTCCCAGTATCACCTCAGCAACAACTACCACCACTACCAAGTAGTTGTGGGTTGATATTGTATTGTTGTATTGGATTATAGTAGAAGTAGTGGTTGTATTGTTGTGGTGGCAGGTGAAGTAGAAGTAGTGGTGGTAGTGATTGTTGCAGCAGAGGTAGAAATAGTAGTAGTAGTAGCTGTGATGATGGTAGTAGTAGTAGAAGTAGTTGTGGTGGGAGTTGTTGTTGTCGTAGTACAATAATTGGTGGTGGTAATTGTTATGGCGGTGGTAATATGAGTAGAAATAGTGGTGATAGTTGTAGTGGTGGCGGCGGTCGTAGTAGTAGCAGCAGCAGCAGCCGTCGTAGCAGTAGCAGCAACAGCAGTATTAGTAGTAGTTGTAGCAGTAGCAGTAGGAGGAGGTAGTTGTGGTGGTAGTTGTATAGTGGTGATATTACGAGTATTACGAGTATAAATAGTGGGAGTTGTTGTTTTTGTGGAAATACGAGTATAAGTCGTTTTGGGGATAGTTGGTGTGTTTGTGATAGTAGACGTAGTGATGTTAGAAGTTATTGTTGTGGTGGTAACATGAGTAGTGGTAGTAGACGTGGTGATGGTAGTAGTTATTGTTGTGGTGGTAACATGAGTAGTGGTAGTAGACGTGGTGTTGGTAGTAGTTATTGTTGTGTTGGTAACATGAGTAGTGGTAGTAGACGTAGTGTTGTTAGTAGTTATTGTTGTGGTGGTAACATGAGTAGTGGTAGTAGACGTAGTGTTGTTAGTAGTTATTGTTGTGGTGGTAACATGAGTAGTGGTAGTAGACGTAGTGTTGTTAGTAGTGATTGTTGTGGTGGTAACATAAGTAGTGGTAGTAGACGTAGTGTTGTTAGTAGTTATTGTTGTGGTGCTAACATGAGTAGTGGTAGTAGACGTAGTGATGTTAGTAGTTATTGTTGTGGTGGTAACATGAGTAGTGGTAGTAGACGTAGTGTTGTTAGTAGTTATTGTTGTGGTGGTAACATGAGTAGTGGTAGTAGACGTAGTGTTGTTAGTAGTGATTGTTGTGGTGGTAACATAAGTAGTAGTAGTAGACGTAGTGTTGTTAGTAGTTATTGTTGTGGTGCTAACATCAGTAGTGGTAGTAGACGTAGTGATGTTAGTAGTTATTGTTGTGGTGGTAACATGAGTAGTGGTAGTAGACGTAGTGTTGTTAGTAGTTATTGTTGTGGTGGTAACATGAGTAGTGGTAGTAGACGTAGTGTTGTTAGTAGTTATTGTTGTGGTGGTAACATGAGTAGTGGTAGTAGACGTAGTGTTGTTAGTAGTTATTGTTGTGGTGCTAACATGAGTAGTGGTAGTAGACGTAGTGTTGTTAGTAGTGATTGTTGTGGTGGTAACAAGAGTAGTGGTAGTAGACGTAGTGCTGTTAGTAGTTATTGTTGTGGTGGTAACATGAGTAGTGGTAGTAGACGTAGTGATGGTAGTAGTTATTGTTGTGGTGGTAACATGAGTAGTGATAGTAGACGTAGTGTTGTTAGTAGATATTGTTGTGGTGGTAACATGGGTAGTGGTAGTAGACGTAGTGATGGTAGTAGTTATTGTTGTGGTGGTAACATGAGTAGTGGTAGTAGACTTAGTGTTGTTAGTAGTTATTGTTGTGGTGGTAACATGAGTAGTGGTAGTAGACGTAGTGATGGTAGTAGTTATTGCTGTGGTGGTAACATGAGTAGTGGTAGTAGACGTGGTGATGGTAGTAGTTATTGTTGTGGTGGTAACATGAGTAGTGGTAGTAGACGTGGTGTTGGTAGTAGTTATTGTTGTGGTGGTAACATAAGTAGTGGTAGTAGACGTAGTGCTGTTAGTAGTTATTGTTGTGGTGGTAACATGAGTAGTGGTAGTAGACGTGGTGATGGTAGTAGACATGAGTAGTGGTAGTAGACGTGGTGCTGTTAGTAGTTATTGTTGTGGTGGTAACATGAGTAGTGGTAGTAGACGTGGTGTTGGTAGTAGTTATTGTTGTGGTGGTAACATGAGTAGTGGTAGTAGACGTAGTGTTGTTAGTAGTTATTGTTGTGGTGCTAACATGAGTAGTGGTAGTAGACGTAGTGATGTTAGTAGTTATTGTTGTGGTGGTAACATGAGTAGTGGTAGTAGACGTAGTGTTGTTAGTAGTGATTGTTGTGGTGGTAACAAGAGTAGTGGTAGTAGACGTAGTGCTGTTAGTAGTTATTGTTGTGGTGGTAACATGAGTAGTGGTAGTAGACGTAGTGATGGTAGTAGTTATTGTTGTGGTGGTAACATGAGTAGTGATAGTAGACGTAGTGTTGTTAGTAGATATTGTTGTGGTGGTAACATGGGTAGTGGTAGTAGACGTAGTGATGGTAGTAGTTATTGTTGTGGTGGTAACATGAGTAGTGGTAGTAGACTTAGTGTTGTTAGTAGTTATTGTTGTGGTGGTAACATGAGTAGTGGTAGTAGACGTAGTGATGGTAGTAGTTATTGCTGTGGTGGTAACATGAGTAGTGGTAGTAGACGTGGTGATGGTAGTAGTTATTGTTGTGGTGGTAACATGAGTAGTGGTAGTAGACGTGGTGTTGGTAGTAGTTATTGTTGTGGTGGTAACATAAGTAGTGGTAGTAGACGTAGTGCTGTTAGTAGTTATTGTTGTGGTGGTAACATGAGTAGTGGTAGTAGACGTGGTGATGGTAGTAGACATGAGTAGTGGTAGTAGACGTGGTGCTGTTAGTAGTTATTGTTGTGGTGGTAACATGAGTAGTGGTAGTAGACGTGGTGATGGTAGTAGTTATTGTTGTGGTGGTAACATGAGTAGTGGTAGTAGACGTAGTGTTGTTAGTAGTTATTGTTGTGGTGGTAACATGAGTAGTGGTAGTAGACGTGGTGATGGTAGTAGTTATTGTTGTGGTGGTAACATGAGTAGTGGTAGTAGACGTAGTGTTGTTAGTAGTTATTGTTGTGGTGGTAACATGAGTAGTGGTAGTAGACGTAGTGTTGTTAGTAGTTATTGTTGTGGTGGTAACATGAGTAGTGGTAGTAGACGTAGTGTTGTTAGTAGTTATTGTTGTGGTGGTAACATGAGTAGTGGTAGTAGTCGTGGTGTTGGTAGTAGTTATTGTTGTGGTGGTAACATGAGTAGTGGTAGTAGACGTAGTGATGTTAGTAGTTATTGTTGTGGTGGTAACATGAGTAGTGGTAGTAGACTGGGTGATGGTAGTAGTTATTGTTGTGGTGGTAACATGAGTAGTGGTAGTAGACGTGGTGTTGTTAGTAGTTATTGTTGTGGTGGTAACATGAGTAGTGGTAGTAGACGTGGTGTTGTTAGTAGTTATTGTTGTGGTGGTAACATGAGTAGTGGTAGTAGACGTGGTGATGGTAGTAGTTATTGTTGTGGTGTTAACATGAGTAGTGGTAGTACACGTAGTGATGGTAGTAGTTATTGTTGTGGTGGTAACATGAGTAGTGGTAGTAGACGTAGTGTTGTTAGTAGTTATTGTTGTGGTGGTAACATGAGTAGTGGCAGTAGACGTAGTGTTGTTAGTAGTTATTGTTGTGGTGGTAACATGAGTAGTGGTAGTAGACGTAGTGTTGTTAGTAGTTATTGTTGTGGTGGTAACATGAGTAGTGGTAGTAGACGTAGTGTTGTTAGTAGTTATTGTTGTGGTGGTAACATGAGTAGTGGTAGTAGACGTTGTGATGGTAGTAGTTATTGTTGTTGTGGTAACATGAGTAGTGGTAGTAGACGTAGTGATGGTAGTAGTTAGTGTTGTGGTTTTAACATGAGTAGTGGTAGTAGACGTAGTGATGGTAGTAGTTATTGTTGTGGTGGTAACATGAGTAGTGGTAGTAGACGTAGTGATGTTAGTAGTTATTGTTGTGGTGGTAACATGAGTAGTGGTAGTAGACGTAGTGATGTTAGTAGTTATTGTTGTGGTGGTAACATGAGTAGTGGTAGTAGACGTAGTGATGGTAGTAGTTATTGTTGTGGTGGTAACATGAGTAGTGGTAGCAGACGTAGTGATGTTAGTAGTTATTGTTGTGGTGGTAACATGAGTAGTGGTAGTAGACTTAGTGATGTTAGTAGTTATTGTTGTGGTGGTTACATGAGTAGTGGTAGTAGACGTGGTGTTATTAGTAGTTGTTGTGGTGGTAACATGAGTAGTGGTAGTAGACGTAGTGTTGTTAGTAGTTATTGTTGTGGTGGTAACATGAGTAGTGGTAGTAGACGTAGTTATGGTAGTAGTTATTGTTGTGGTGGTAACATGAGTAGTGGTAGTAGACGTGGTGATGGTAGTAGTTATTGTTGTGGTGGTAACATGAGTAGTGGTGGCAGACGTAGTGATGTTAGTAGTTATTGTTGTGGTGTTAACGTGAGTAGTGGTAGTAGACTTAGTGATGTTACTAGTTATTGTTGTGGTGGTAACATGTGTAGTGGTAGTAGACGTGGTGTTATTAGTAGTTATTGTTGTGGTGGTAACATGAGTAGTGGTAGTAGACGTAGTGTTGTTAGTAGTTATTGTTGTGGTGGTAACATGAGTAGTGGTAGTAGACGTGGTGTTATTAGTAGTTGTTGTGGTGGTAACATGAGTAGTGGTAGTAGACGTAGTGTTGTTAGTAGTTATTGTTGTGGTGGCAACATGAGTAGTGGTAGTAGACGTAGTTATGGTAGTAGTTATTGTTGTGGTGTAACATGAGTAGTGGTAGTAGACGTGGTGATGGTAGTAGTTATTGTTGTGGTGGTAACATGAGTAGTGGTAGTAGACGTGGTGATGGTAGTAGTTATTGTTGGGGTGGTAACATGAGTAGTGGTAGTAGACGTGGTGATGGTAGTAGTTATTGTTGTGGTGGTAACATGAGTAGTGGTAGTAGACGTGGTGTTGAGGGACATATTATCTGTATATTAGTTACAGGTTTTATGCGTGTCTGTCCGCCTGTCCTGTTCGACCGTATATGGGATACACATTTTATGATAACTAACCTTTTGAATTTCACGACACTGCATAGGAACAATCCGGATCCTGATGATGTCTTATTGGTTATAACTGCGGTTCCTGCAAACTCCAGAATGTATTTACTAAGTGTTTGCCATATGTAATTGGATGTGAGGTGGATCGGATCTCCATGAACTGGTACAGTAATATTGCTACTTTTGCTAGTGACGTCTACTTTTTTGTATGGCCTTTGTAGCATAACAGACAATTAGGGATCACGTTGTCCTTCGTCGTCTGTTGTCCGTCATATCGTCCGTCTGTCCGTCCGTCACACTTTAACCTGCAACCTAACCTTGGCCATAACTTGAATAGTGCTTGACATATGCTCATAAAATTTCGCACACATTTTCATCTTAGCACAAGGCACGTTGCTTCACAGGTTCAATAACTTTGACCTTCAGTTTAGCAAGGTAATGTCCCTTTTTTATAAAACGTTAACGTGCAACTTAACCAAGCTCATGGGCGCCTCTGAAACTCAAGACTGGTCATAATTTGTAACGGTATCTGACATATGTTCATAAAACTTCACACACATCTTTATCTTACCTGATGGAATGGTGATAGGATGTCCAATAAGTCTGACTTTCATTTTGGTAGAATTATGCTCTTTTTTATTATATTAATCTGCAACCTAACCAAGATCATAACTGGCCGTAACTTAAAAGGTATTTGACCTATGTTCATGAGACTTCACACACATCTTCATATTACCCACATATTACCCACAAGAAATATGTGAGATGTATGTGCTATATGTTGTTGAACATGTCCAATAACTCTGACTTTCATTTCGACAGAGTTATGCCCCTTTTCATAAAACTTTTAACGTGCAACCTAAGCAAGCTCATAACTGGCCATAACTCAAAACTTCACACACATCTTCATCTTATCCCCAGGAATGTCGATACATATGTCTAATAACTCTGACTATATTTGTGGCAGAGTTTTGCCCCTTTACATAATGCTTTAACCTGTAACCTAACCAATCTCATTACGTGGTCAAATATATACCCAGAAAAGTTTCTTCTTTTCTTCCCAGAACTCAAAATAAAGAAACTGAGAGATATAAACAAACATATAGGCGAGCTAACAAACAATATTTACCATTCCATATTGCTAGAAATCAGGACAGAGACAAAACCCAGAACCCACCCACCCCTAGGGGAACAATGTTGTGGGTCAATGGTGTATTAAACTCTACCCACGCACGTGTTTTCTCCTGGGGTTGGCGGGTAATATCTGCGATAGATTTAGAATGTGTATACTTTTCTTCGTAAATCTTCCATGAATACTGGCGAACGATTCAGAAAACAGGTTTTGATTATCAAACTATGTTTGTGCCGCTCAGCAAACGAATGAGGAGAATAATGGCCGAACGAGTAGACACACACATTTTTTATTACCAGGGCTTTCCCCAGGATTTTTTAAAGGAGTGGTGGCCTTTTTGCGGAAAAGGGAGGACGTGTGCGGGTTTTTTTTAAATGCCAGTTGAAAAGAAGAGATTTGGCGTATATCTGGTATCACAAGGAATGAATAAAATAATAAAATAACATCATATTTTATTATATTTTTTATTTCAAAATCGTTTAATAAAAAATGCTAGCAAATCACTTAATGACAGAATAAAAGACATCTCAGAGCACATATAATCACTGAAACAGATTCTGACACAGAACAATCTATTATTTAACTTATATAGCACATACAACGAAACATTTTGTTATACTGATTTACACTTTCTTATACTGTAGTACAAACACTGTTTGCTGTCAGAGCACTTTATTAAGTTTACAAAGCAGAACGCCGGTCTTTTCACCCACACCATGTGTTTACAGCGGCCTCAAAGTTAAGTTATTCCAATGGCTCTCCCTCCATGGGCATTTAACACTTTGTTGCTAAGGCTATTTCTATGGTTTGTTTTTACCCTCTTGAAGGTTGAGAAGCCTCCTTCGCAGTCAGCAGTAGCAGTTGGAATTAGTAATCCTACTACTTTCATCCTATGCTTGGTGTGCATATACAAATGTAATTTACATGTATGTATTCACACCAAGCATAGGATGAAATTTACATGTATATATGCACACCAAGCATAGGATGAAATTTACATGTATATATGCACACCAAGCATAGGATGAAATTTACATGTATATATGCACACCAAGCATAGGATGAAATTTACATGTATGTATTCACACCAAGCATAGGATGAAATTTACATGTATGTATGCACACCAAGCATAGGATGAAATTTACATGTATATATGCACACCAAGCATAGGATGAAATTTACATGTATATATGCACACCAAGCATAGGATGAAATTTACATGTATATATGCACACCAAGCATAGGATGAAATTTACATGTATGTATTCACACCAAGCATAGGATGAAATTTACATGTATGTATGCACACCAAGCATAGGATGAAATTTACATGTATATATGCACACCAAGCATAGGATGAAATTTACATGTATGTATTCACACCAAGCATAGGATGAAATTTACATGTATATATTCACACCAAGCATAGGATGAAATTTACATGTATATATGCACACCAAGCATAGGATGAAATTTACATGTATATATGCACACCAAGCATAGGATGAAATTTACATGTATATATGCACACCAAGCATAGGATGAAATTTACATGTATGTATGCACACCAAGCATAGGATGAAATTTACATGTATGTATGCACACCAAGCATAGGATGAAATTTACATGTATATATGCACACCAAGCATAGGATGAAATTTACATGTATATATGCACACCAAGCATAGGATGTAATTTACATGTATGTATGCACACCAAGCATAGGATGTAATTTACATGTATGTATGCACACCAAGCATAGGATGAAATTTACATGTATATATGCACACCAAGCATAGGATGAAATTTACATGTATATATGCACACCAAGCATAGGATGAAATTTACATGTATATATGCACACCAAGCATAGGATGAAATTTACATGTATATATGCACACCAAGCATAGGATGAAATTTACATGTATGTATGCACACCAAGCATAGGATGTAATTTACATGTATGTATGCACACCAAGCATAGGATGAAATTTACATGTATATATGCACACCAAGCATAGGATGAAATTTACATGTATATATGCACACCAAGCATAGGATGAAATTTACATGTATATATGCACACCAAGCATAGGATGAAATTTACATGTATATATGCACACCAAGCATAGGATGAAATTTACATGTATGTATTCACACCAAGCATAGGATGAAATTTACATGTATATATGCACACCAAGCATAGGATGAAATTTACATGTATATATGCACACCAAGCATAGGATGAAATTTACATGTATGTATTCACACCAAGCATAGGATGAAATTTACATGTATGTATTCACACCAAGCATAGGATGAAATTTACATGTATGTATTCACACCAAGCATAGGATGAAATTTACATGTATATATGCACACCAAGCATAGGATGAAATTTACATGTATATATGCACACCAAGCATAGGATGAAATTTACATGTATATATGCACACCAAGCATAGGATGAAATTTACATGTATATATGCACACCAAGCATAGGATGAAATTTACATGTATATATGCACACCAAGCATAGGATGAAATTTACATGTATATATGCACACCAAGCATAGGATGAAATTTACATGTATATATGCACACCAAGCATAGGATGAAATTTACATGTATATATGCACACCAAGCATAGGATGAAATTTACATGTATATATGCACACCAAGCATAGGATGAAATTTACATGTATGTATTCACACCAAGCATAGGATGAAATTTACATGTATATATGCACACCAAGCATAGGATGAAATTTACATGTATATATGCACACCAAGCATAGGATGAAATTTACATGTATATATGCACACCAAGCATAGGATGAAATTTACATGTATATATGCACACCAAGCATAGGATGAAATTTACATGTATATATGCACACCAAGCATAGGATGAAATTTACATGTATGTATGCACACCAAGCATAGGATGAAATTTACATGTATATATGCACACCAAGCATAGGATGAAATTTACATGTATATATGCACACCAAGCATAGGATGAAATTTACATGTATGTATGCACACCAAGCATAGGATGTAATTTACATGTATGTATGCACACCAAGCATAGGATGAAATTTACATGTATATATGCACACCAAGCATAGGATGAAATTTACATGTATATATGCACACCAAGCATAGGATGAAATTTACATGTATATATGCACACCAAGCATAGGATGAAATTTACATGTATATATGCACACCAAGCATAGGATGAAATTTACATGTATGTATGCACACCAAGCATAGGATGTAATTTACATGTATGTATGCACACCAAGCATAGGATGAAATTTACATGTATATATGCACACCAAGCATAGGATGAAATTTACATGTATATATGCACACCAAGCATAGGATGAAATTTACATGTATATATGCACACCAAGCATAGGATGAAATTTACATGTATATATGCACACCAAGCATAGGATGAAATTTACATGTATGTATTCACACCAAGCATAGGATGAAATTTACATGTATATATGCACACCAAGCATAGGATGAAATTTACATGTATATATGCACACCAAGCATAGGATGAAATTTACATGTATGTATTCACACCAAGCATAGGATGAAATTTACATGTATATATGCACACCAAGCATAGGATGAAATTTACATGTATATATGCACACCAAGCATAGGATGAAATTTACATGTATATATGCACACCAAGCATAGGATGAAATTTACATGTATATATGCACACCAAGCATAGGATGAAATTTACATGTATATATGCACACCAAGCATAGGATGAAATTTACATGTATATATGCACACCAAGCATAGGATGAAATTTACATGTATATATGCACACCAAGCATAGGATGAAATTTACATGTATATATGCACACCAAGCATAGGATGAAATTTACATGTATATATGCACACCAAGCATAGGATGAAATTTACATGTATATATGCACACCAAGCATAGGATGAAATTTACATGTATGTATTCACACCAAGCATAGGATGAAATTTACATGTATATATGCACACCAAGCATAGGATGAAATTTACATGTATATATGCACACCAAGCATAGGATGAAATTTACATGTATATATGCACACCAAGCATAGGATGAAATTTACATGTATATATGCACACCAAGCATAGGATGAAATTTACATGTATATATGCACACCAAGCATAGGATGAAATTTACATGTATATATGCACACCAAGCATAGGATGAAATTTACATGTATATATGCACACCAAGCATAGGATGAAATTTACATGTATATATGCACACCAAGCATAGGATGAAATTTACATGTATGTATTCACACCAAGCATAGGATGAAATTTACATGTATATATGCACACCAAGCATAGGATGAAATTTACATGTATATATGCACACCAAGCACAGGATGAAATTTACATGTATATTTGCACACCAAGCATAGGATGAAATTTACATGTATATTTGCACACCAAGCATAGGATGAAATTTACATGTATATATGCACACCAAGCATAGGATGAAAGTAGTAGTGTTAACCACATGACCAGAATTCACAAAAAAATATAAAACATTATTCCCAAGACTTGCATACGTATATTCCAGAATTGCTTAATTAAGATGATGTTTTCAAGAATATAAAATAATAAAAAAAAATGGTTAACACTACCGGGAGATATGTTAAGCATGCATGTTTTCTTTTGTGCAGTGTGCATTGGCTTTTCTTTTTATAATCCGGATTTCATAGCAATTCCAGACTTATAGTTTGGCAATTTCTGTTAGTCAGTCCGTCCGTTCGTATGTCTGTCCGTTTTTGACGTTTTGGTTAAAGTTTTGACGTTTTGGTTAAAAGTTTTTGGTTAAAGTTGTGTTTTTTCTTCAGTTCTCAAAAACAAATTTTCCGAAAGCTTTGAAACTTGGTTCACATGTTTGTTTTCATTACACAATGTTGTATGACAAGAACCATAACTGTCGTGTTTTTACCTGAATTATCCCCCTTTTTACTCGCAATCAGCCGTTCGCAGCACTGTTGGTGCTTCACTTGTTCCAAATTCTTTTCTTTATGTACCCTTTGGCATTTAGTCACCATCTGTAGCATGCTAACCTGCTTTGTAACACAGCTACAAGGTGAGTGGCAACCATACATGGCTCACATTTAGCACCATTATTAACTTACATTTTTCTTAAATCATATTTTAGAAGAATGTGTATTTTCCCAAATATTGCAAGTGCTTGAAAACTGAACTAGCATTTTGAGGAATTAAGCAAAAGAAAATCCAATAAAACAGCTAAAAGGTAAGCGTTGCCATATATGCCATTAGCTAGACTACCTCAGGACAAGAGGTAAGTCTGGGGGTTCAGGTTAGAAGAAATACACACACAGGACAATTACTCTGCAAGTTGGACAGCAAGACATTTAAACCAGAGTCAGTAAGGTCTAAGAAGGTCACACTAATCAACCTCCTTTTAGTAATACACCATTTTACAGATTTGTTCCAGTGTAGAAGCACAGTGGTTATTTTCCTCCGCCGACTTTTTTTCATACCAACACATGACAACGGAAAGTAGTACGTCATTTTCCGTCAACGTCAAAAAAGGTCAAACTGCCGCCATTTTCTTCTTCTTTTCTTTTTTTGTAAACACGTAATTTGGACCATTGTGACAATTTTACATGATTAAATTTTCAGTTCCCCTGCAGTTTTCGTCATCTTCAGCTGTATTGACTTTTAAAAGCTTTACTGCGCGAGAAATTGCGAGGTTCGCCCATTTAAAATTTCGAAGCGAGGGGAAATAACTCGTGCACAACCCACGTGACCAAAACAACACGAAATAGCCAAGAAATCCAGCCTCGATTCAGGTAACATTTTATCTGATTTTGTCGCCAATAGTTAGCCGATTTTTATGAAACTTAGTTTATCTAATGCAGAAAACAAAATGCTACTCCCGATTGAAACATTTTTTTGAAAAACACTTGAAACAAAAAAGTTATTGAAGGACTAAGAATGTTTTTTTGGTTGAAAGCCGTGACAGGGTACACACTATTTCAGTAAAGTCATGAATTTTAACCCATTTATATAATCTAGCTCTTGTCTTTACACTCATTCCTACAGTTTTTATACAAGGGATTGCATTTCGTATGATTTCACTGGGCATATGTCAATTTGAGCAGTTTGCAAGGCAAAAATAAAAATGATTCAGAACACACCATTTCAGTTAAATGATAGGGTAAACATAAAAAAATAACAACAAGTGTACGGTTTTAATAGCATTCCGTTTGCCATTGATACACATTCTCAAACGGGTCTAGTGTTATGTAGAATGTTTTAAATATATTTTCTGTATACCTACATTGAGGCCCAATGTGTTTCTAATGAGCATGATATTTACGATATGCCTCTGTTTCCACAGGGTTTTTTAATGTCTGGGATTATAAGTATGCGGATTTGCAAAGTATTAACCATAACAAAATTGAGTGCATTTTAGTATCCACCATTTGCATCCAAACGACACGTAATTTACATGCCAGAGGCGGATCCAGGATTTCAGCTTAGTGGGGGCGTAAGACTTTGGTCAATATTCGGGTCCGTTTCTAGCCTCATAAAACGGGTGCGGCAGTGCATTGATGGGTAAAAAAGTCCGTTTTCAATTAAAAGGACTTAACAATGTGTTAATTAAACCACACATTAGTCATTATGCGTCGAGCGAGCGAAGCGAGCGAAAAAAAAAAATTACTGAGGGCGTGCATCGAAATTGTTTGATGGGGGCGGGGGGTGTGGGGCGTAAGTAAAACGGGTGCGGTAGTGCATTGATGGGTAAAAAAAATGTATGAAAGGAGAAATTTGGAAATCGTCGAACACATAAATACAAAAAATACTGCAGTCTCGCCCTCTAGTCCCGGGTTGAGCAGAACTCAATACTTAAAATGACAATAGTACATAAATTAGAGCCATCCCAATATGGTATGTATCTGACGGTGAACATGGAACCTTCAATATGGTATTTTCACACCATTCCATGACTGGTTGCTCATGGCACCGGGTCATATTTGCTTTTAGCACAGGATCCTAACTGTTAGTTAAAAGCACATGCCTTAATAAACGACTAGATTCGAAATAACTCGGTTTGATATCAGCGGGAGAGGATAAATCTGCGACGTGCGGTTCAAACCTAATATCAAGCATACTTAGTATGTAACAAGAGCGTGTTTACATATGCGTATTCACAATTTACTTTTTGAGTGGGCTCAACTTGTTCCTCAAACTATTATACCAGCAAAATAAGCGCGCACACACGCACACACACACGCACGCACGCACGCACGCACACACATACACACGCACACACATGTTGTCACCTGTGTGGGGTGTGTGCAGGGGTCAACTTATGGAACAACGATATGATGGGAGATATTTTGAAGATGTTCACATTGAACGAGTTTTCCTCTTTCAAACATCGTCGGGGAACTCGTATTCTTCAAGGGGTTGGCGTGGTGTAGCTGACAGCACGTCGAAATTGTCGGCGCAAGTCAATTTTGGGATAAACACGTCACTTGCCTCGTCCCTGGGATTGGGCTGTACACCGGTTCTGTGTTTCGGAGTCTGTCCTTCGAACAACTTGCTGCATGAAGGGAATATATTCGTTAGTAAGAGTAAGACATCTTCTTCCCGGATTATTAAGTATCCTTCATTTCTGTGGGACGATCGGCTCTCAATACCCTATATAATGTCTTGATGAAACGTTAAACAACATTCAGGTCAATTTTATCTGTGGATCCACCTGAACATGTGATAACCTTTTCAAATTATTGGGTGGGGTTGCTCACCTCTAAATCCGCTAGTGCTTTAACAAGCAAAAGTGGCAACATTCTCAGTGCAACTTTCTCTAGAATTATATTATAAGCTATGTATCAAATAATGAACATTGGCGATTTTGATATGAAAGTTTACCAATGCCTATTGTAAAACTTGTATTTGACATAGTCTATCGGAGATTATAGACGAAAATCTAAAACTTTCTGTCGGAGGTGTTCAATGTATTACTTTATGCAATTATTCATTTGTGAACAGATGGACATTAAAATAATAAAATATAGGCTACTTCATTAGCTGTGTATAGGCTACGTCATTAGCTGTGTATAGACTACGTCATTAGCTGTTTATAGACTACTTCATTAGCTGTGTATATACTACTTCATTAGCTGTGTATAGACTACGTCATTAGATGTTTATAGACTACTTCATTAGCTGTGTATAGACTACGTCATTAGCTGTGTATAGACTATGTCATTAGCTGCGTATAGACTACGTCATTAGCTGTGTATAGACTACTTCATTAGCTGTGCGTAGACTACTTCATTAGCTATGTATAGACTACGTCATTAGCTGTGTATAGACTACTTTGTTTGCTGTGTATAGACTACGTCATTAGCTGCGTATAGACTACGTCATTAGCTGTGTATAGACTACGTCATTCGCTGTGTATAGACTACGTCATTAGCTGCGTATAGACTACGTCATTAGCTGTGTATAGACTACTTCATTAGCTGTGCGTAGACTACTTCATTAGCCGTATATAGCCGTATGTCATTAGCTGTTCATATTGTTGTATTTTCTTTTTTCTTTGCTCAAACAATCTAAAAAAAACTGCGAGGGACTTAGGTAGAGCGTTGCTAGTGTGGTCCGGGAGCATTCCCCGTGCATTTGGTTTATTTGAAGATACTCTGTGGTTCATTTTGAGAGTCAGCACTTCCCACTATTCCTATCTTTATACTGACGCTGACATGTTAATGATATCGTTTTTTTTGTGTGTTTTTTTTGTTGTTGTTTTTAATTTTTCTTACTTTTTTAATTTCTGTTGTTTTTTTGTAGACAATGTGTACGTAGATGTGTGGTCTGCGTACGTGTAGCTAAGCCCCTGACCATTTTCGGCATTTTCCATTTGAAAACTTGTTAAATTTGGACTTATTTCAACTTTTCTAAGTGAAAAGAAGCTGAGCCGGAGATTTGTTACTCCAAGCCGTTTTAGATATGCAATGTTCCATGTCATTATTGCCTTGCCTGAAGACGTTCAGACGGAATATTAGACATGATAGCGCGTACGAAGTGAGAGTTTGAGAGATAGCACGTACACACAAAATGAATAATTGAGAAAATGATGGATAGCGCGTACATAAAATTGCATATGATTGGGTAGGTACATTCTGACATGTCTCAAATAATGCTTGTAAATCAAAAGTGTGTTAATAGTGTACAAATGTACCTGTCAGAGGCATTCCCCAGACTGATCAACTTCCCCAATAAAGTTATAGGCTGGCACATAAAAACAACGGAAAAAGATTCATATGACGTAAAGGTGCGCAGAACAGATTGACTCGGAACAACGAAATTTATATCTGATTCAACAGGGTCGCATCTGTCTCTTCTGGCTTCACCCGCGACAACTTGTGAAGTGTTTTTAAATCCAGACATAAATCTTAGGAATTTCCCGCTAAATAACTGCCAACCGAGCTTCCAAAATGTCTTGCTTTCTTCACTATATCTCATAGAAGATGTCGTCTCCTCACCATACCACGCAACAACTTCAGTCCACAACAAGAATGCCGTATTTTTACTGGCTGGACACCCTGATGTATTTGCCGTCATGTCGATGTTGTCAAGATGAGTACATATTGAAAGTTTGATGAAGAAATATCAAGAAATGAAAAAGTTATAGCCAACGTTAAGTTTTCGTGACCGCCTGACGGACTGACAGACTGATGGACTGACGGACGGGCGGCAAAGTGATCCCTACGTATCGCATTTTTCTTCGAAAGGGTGACACAAAAACAGCGCCATCAGTCGATGTTTCGGGCAAAATAAAAGCCTAAATCAATATCATCGATATATCCGAAACACCATTTCTGAACTATAGTGCTTTCGGTATTTTTAAAAATGGTCGCATCTGATTTCGAATATTGTGAGTTGGGGCCATTCATTCCAAAACACAAAGTGTGCATACACAGTTTGGGAAAATAAAATACCATTGTATTAAATTGAAAGCCATAAATCCGCTAAATTGTATCAAAGCAGATGCCATAACTTTACTGTCGTTATCAATTCAAAAATGTGTATGAACAATTTTTCTTTACTTTCTTTCAAATAAACTTTGCATTTTACAAATACCTTCACGTGCTTCCGTCTCGAAAGCCAACCGCTTGGTGACTGGAGATTGTGTTGGGTTTAAATGTGCACTATGTCTTCGTTTAACCGACTTCAGTGAATCGTTTGGTGACTTGTGGAGTTTTCGGTGAGATTCCAGGACATGTAAATGTACTGCTGGCCAGAATAAGGTTTTTCTTTTCGTCTGGAATTGTTCGTAAATTGTTATTAATGGATTTCCTCAATTCTCTCTATTCTCGTTCTTTTTTTCTGTTTAAAGTTAGGTCGGAGTTTTTTCTTCTCATGGTGAATATCTAAAATATAAAACATTCCATATATCAACTAATTATTTGCATTAAATTAACATTAAATTAACGAACTTACTAACGTTTATCCCATTTTCTGCTTTAATGGGTACGTGCTATCTGTTTAAATGCGCTTTTCTCTTGTGGGTACGTGCTATCTCTCAAATTCTCACTTCGTACGCGCTACCATGTCTAATTTTCCCTCTCAACGTCTTCAAACAAGGCAATAATGACATGGAACATTGCATATCTAAAACGGCTTGGAGTAACAAATCTCCGGCTCAGCTTCTTTTCACTTAGAAAAATTGAAATAAGACCAAATTTAACGAGTTTTCAAATGTCAAGTGTTTGTGTGTACGCACTATCAGAATTCAAATTGACTTTGTCGCGTTTTCAGGACTTAACAGTAAATGCTTTTGGAAAGTCACATGCGCTTACATATAATTGAGAGCAGGCTTCCTTCTCTGCACTAGTTCAATTTTACACACACAAATATCATTGAATTCATAGAAAAAAAGAAGGTTTTACTCACCGAATCGAGCGTTGGCACGTGTACGTGCTATCAGAATTGCAGGTGTCCGTGACGTACGTTCCTACCCTTGGATGTGCTTATCAAGGATGTGCTTATAAACCGGAAGTAACTATACAAACGTACATGTAACGTTTTGCAAACAGGGAAATTAAGGATTTTCACTCAAAATGACTCGATTGTGAAATGTTAATTTTGAGAAATGAACAAAAAACGACAAAAATAAAGCTTTCGTTTGCATTTTCAGAAGAAAAACAAATCTTTGAATATCTCAGGAAATAGCTAATTGTTTACCATTTAAGTTATGCAAATTTGTGTTACAGGATTGATGTTTTATGCGAGGTATACATATGCGCCTTTATAACCATAAGACATCAATCATATTCGTAAAGAATAAAACTTAGGTAGATTGCCAAATGGCTGATCGACCTGTTTTACGACCGATCCCATGTGGATATGGTCATTCTCCTCAATGCTTGGTCACCGGTCGTGGAGGACCCTGCGTCTTTTCTATATCTTACTTCGCTTTCAAATAACAAAATCAACAGTTTCCATGATTCTTTAAGTATGTACTAGCATCTCACTGCATGTTTCCTCCCTTGCATTCTTCAGTCCTGTGTGGTGCTTTAGTGTGATCTCTGCTGTCATCCTTGTATTTTTCCGTCTATTCTTGCTTGCTTACCACTTCTGTCTTCTTGCTTTCATTTTTAACATTTCCTTCCTACTACTCATCCTTCTATTCTTTCTTATTATTCCCTACTTAATACTTCATCTCTGTTATCGTCCTTACTATATCCTCTGTATTCTGTATTCGAGAGGGCTGGCGTGGCGCAGTCGGATTTGTAACCGGAGGCCCCGGGTTCCGTCGGTGTGTTCTTGGACACTACTTTCCCTTAGCCCCGTCCGTCAAATGGGGACGTAAACCGGGCGGTCCCGTGTACCGGTCTATCCTCCGAGCACGTTAAAGAACCATTGGAATCTATTCGATAATAAAAGTAGGGCAGGTTCCCGGATTCCTATGTATCCTTTTCCTCTCTGTGGGCGGCTCTAAATAGCCTATACCGTGTTGATGAGCCGTTAAACAACATTCAATTCAATTCTTCCTTACTATCAGTTTTTTCTGCCGCACACTTTTTGTCTCGCCCACATAGTGATCACGTGGTTTCAAAATGGCGGAGCATACGTAAAGATATACAGGAAGTAAATCACTGCCTGGTGTAGTCGAAAGGAGTTCCCAAATGTATAATCCCTAACTTTTTGTGTGATAAAAGGCATTTTTGAGTATTTAAGGCCTGTGTTTCTGGCTGAAATGACTTTATTGACTTGTTTGTGATAGCTAAGAACCATTTGCATGATTGTATGATGATTTTATTTATCAACTTGAAAGTGAACGTAGAACACATTTAAGAGGTGCCGAATGAATGCAGTTTGTTCACGGTGTCAACAAAGATCAGAATTTTATTTTCTTATATGCCACATGACCCCTACTATTCTCAGCAGTTTTCTAGAGAGGCAGGTCTCATGACTAAGAATATATCAGTGAATCTTAGTTTGAACTTCATTTTGAAAAATGGCTAACTAGAAAGCTTGTACAATATTGCATTGGACTCAATGGGATTTGATTTACTTCCGGTACACCAAATACAACCCGCTTCGAAGTAAGATTTTCTTTATTACTATACGCATTCTCATGTAATATAGCGCAAAGTATGCGGATTTGTATACACGTTATTCCATAACTTTGATTGTAGATGAATGTCCTATAGATTTTTTGTTTAATCCGCCTCCATTTCCGAAATGTAGTCCCGTACACTGGAATGAAGAGATTTTCATGATATTCGTCATGAAATTTACCCACTTGCATCAGTTCTTGTACCGCAACTTTGCTTTATAAACAAAAAAAAGTCATATCTACCACAAATAAAAGCTACATGCGCTACAGTGAAAATAATTATGCAATTTCGAAAATGATCTCGAACACTGGCTACGTGAAAAGAGATCTCGTACACTTGTGCTTTTGTTTTACGGTGTATATTGTTTATGCGAAGCACTTATGCACTACTTATCATTTTAGTAGCCATTGGTAGATCATATAGAGTACCAACATGAGAATTCGGGTAGGATAGTGGTGGTGATTTCCTATTGGGATTGCCAGGAAATAAAACGGATATCGGGCAGATAAACAACAAGTCAAAGACATACAATGTATGGCAGTGATAACATGAAGAATTAAACATGCCTTTTGAAATGTTACAGTAACCACCCATTGGATACTAGAGAAAGGATCCGGATGAAATATAAAAGAAAATAATAAGACTATTAGACTATTAGTAGTAATAAAATGCCACTCAAATGCGGTGTCCTAGATTTTAAGTGACAAAGACGTTAAGAAAGTAAATTGTTTACAACAAGACTTTGTTAGAAGCTGGAAATTTTGAAGTAGTCAAAACTGCAACTTGCATTTGTCATAAACATATTCTAATATTTATTAATTGTCCATGAATGCTGCGCCTCTCACCGCTGCGGGTTCGAGTCCCACTGGGAGCTTGACTTGTAAGTGAGGAAGTGTCGATTCTTACGGATGGCGGTAGATGTACAGTACTGGTTCTACACAGGAAAAGTGGGTGGTCTGACTCCACCACAAAAAATCGACCGTCATATATAACTTTACATTTGTTGAAAATGACGTAAAATACCATACAAGCAAAACAAACAAACATACAAACCATGAGTTCTGATACTCATGACGATGCGTATGTGTTTTTTTCCATGACGGCAATGTACATACGACACAATGTAAAATGTTTGAAATAAATATCGCAAAAATAAACATGTTCGCTGAATAAAAATTGTCAAGCGTTTTATCTCAACAGATTTTCTTTTTCGTTTTACGTCAGTCCTAACGATTAATAAGCTATACATGGCGGCCATCTATACTTAAGTCAAAGTGTAACATTTTTACATATTTGTCAAATATCTTTATTTAATCCATAATATTAATAATATTATAATAGTTTACAAATTAATCATAAAATGTCAAGACATTTGTTATTGCATTGTGTATTCCATTCGTTTTGGGGAAAAAACTCTCTTTTTTTTTCTCCAAAAAAATAATGCTATTATTATATTTTGGGATGGCTTACAAACATTAAGTGTTTGTTTATCGTTTTGAAAATACTTTGATAATACTAGGTAAAAAACTCTAAGTAAATATGTACTCATTTTGTTACAAAAATGCTACCTGACCTGAGGCGTTACTTCGTTTTAGAGTTTATCTGCACCCGCGGCGGCTCCATCCGAGCTCACGCTCCAGGCATCAGTGCTCATGTCTCCCGTGTAAAGCTCGTATTGCGGCGACGGTCCGGTAGAGGCTCAACGCTCTAGCGCCATCCATTTACATCCACCACATCAATGGCGTTACAGAAAAGATGACACAAATACGTCTACAAAGTCATTCTGGATTATCAATATACAAAACAAAACATTGCTTAGGAGAGTCTCATTTACTTCACAAAATAATGTAAAGCGCGATTTAAAGGGACACTGTTCGTAACTATTAGCTTATAAAACACACAATAATTATGTTCGCAAACATTACACACTAAACATTATTGAATATTTACTAATTAAAAGCAAGATTCTTTACGTAATTCAATCGCGGTACAAAAAAGAAAAGAAAAAAATCCGCTTCGTGCGTTTGAACTCGCATCCAAAACTAAAATTACACTCGCTGTAATAATAGTGTGCGTGAGAGTAAAGTGGTCGACATGGCTCCCGACTGAGCTAAGCGGGCTGTATACATTTACGCAATACATACTATGGGAAAACCTAATGCGCTAATGGAAGTCACGTGATCGCATAAAATGTAAATATTCAGGGTCCCACTTTATTTACATATGATAATTAAACCTTTTCTTTTCAAACTCACGAATGTATTCCTACATACTTCTTAGGGTCTATCCTCATGTTTTCATGTATACAGTTCACTGAATAAAAGTCAGACAGTTATTTGGTTATGCTCAATATCCGCTTACTTACTTAGTGTCCCTTTAATGCATTTGACTAGTTAACGTTTTCATTTTTCTATGCACTTTATTGTGCTTGAGTAGAAAAAGTCATAATTGCATCGAATGTTTGAAAGCATGACAACCGATTAGACAGTGAGTGTCCGAACATGTATGGACCACATCTTGCGCTATGTCACGCTTCTGGAATATATAAATAAGAACAAGCAAATAATAATTTTCTTACCTTCGGTGTAAATTTAAACCCCACTGAGGCGTTATTCCACCACAAAATTGTGTTACTTCCATCACATCAACGGGTAACGTATGTACAGGGTGAGACATGCATTTGACTCATTAGACATTTTACCTCCAAGTGTGACCTTAACATACAAACCCGATTCATGCGCGCGACACACCTTCTTATTGTGATTAACAATTGTGTGAAGTTTCCTGAAATCCGTTAAGTATTTTCAAATGGTTGAGACACGATTGTTTCGAATTGCCCGTGGTGTATATTGGCCGTGGTGTTCTGCGTCGTATATATTGACATTGGTGTTCTGCGTGGTGTATATTGCCCGTGGTTTTGTGGGTGGTGTATATTGTCCGTGGTGTTCTGCGTGGTGTAGTGTATGTTTCCCGTGGTGTTCTGCGTGGTATAATTGTCCGTGGTGTTCTCCGTCGTGTATATTGCCCGTGGTGTTCTGCTTGGTGTGTATTGACCGTGGTGTTCTGCTTGGTGTGTATTGACCGTGGTGTTCTGCTTGGTGTGTATTGACCGTGGTGTTCTGCTTGGTGTGTATTGACCGTGGTGTTCTGCTTGGTGTGTATTGACCGTGGTGTTCTGCTTGGTGTGTATTGACAGTTGTGTTCTGCTTGGTGTGTATTGACCGTGGTGTTCTGCTTGGTGTGTATTGACCGTGGTGTTCTGCTTGGTGTGTATTGACCGTGGTGTTCTGCTTGGTGTGTATTGACCGTGGTGTTCTGCTTGGTGTGTATTGACCGTGGTGTTCTGCTTGGTGTGTATTGACCGTGGTGTTCTGCTTGGTGTGTATTGATCGTGGTGTTCTGCTTGGTGTGTATTGACCGTGGTGTTCTACTCGGTGTGTATTGTCCGTGGTGTTCCGCTTGGTGTGTATTGATCGTGGTGTTCTGCGTCGTATATATTGCCCGTGGTGTTCTACTCGGTGTGTATTGATCGTGGTGTTCTGCGTCGTGTATATTGCCCGTGGTGTTCTACTCGGTGTGTATTGATCGTGGTGTTCATCATGGTGTATATAGCCCATGGTGTTCTGAGTGATCCGTGTGATGTGTATCATGTCCTGTGTTTACGGCGTGGAATTCCAGTATTGCAGCACTGATATAGTTCAATTGCTACAAGAAGACACCATCGACTCGTGATATGACTGACGTATTGTTAATCCATGCATACAGTCATACAAATAGGGTGATTTTAACGCATCACGTGATTTCTATTTATAGCATTGAATCGTTGACATCACGAATGTGACGTCACGTCCTTAGTTGCAATTTGTCAACTGAATGTAAAAAGTGTGTTGTCGTTAGCTCTGTGCAATTTCAAGATTCTCCGTCAAATATGTATTCGAGGAACACCATCAACCGACCCGTTGAGTCCGGTAGCCAGTAAGTGATGGTTAAATATGCAAAATTGTTAAGTGTTCGCCTCGCTAAATTAAAATACAGAAGTTTATATTTTGCTTTAGCTGTTGCCAAGTGGGTGGGGTAAAATCTTTGACTGGTATGTTATCATAGCATGAATGCAGTGATTATTGCGAAGCATATGTTTAATTTTATATGAGGCCAGATTATTTTGTTTGTTGGTTTACGGGAGACCTGTCCTATTTTTGCCCAAATCAAAATAAAAATAAAATTAAAAATCCCGATTTTATTTTGATTGCCAGTCAGACATTTGAGTGTAATTATAGTGAAAAATTTGTTCAGGGAAGTTTCGTACCCATATTTTTTCCTACCATTAACGTTAAAGCAAATCAGAAGATAAGTAAACCTACCGGTTCTTAACTTTATACTTTGCTCACACAGTTTTGATATAATTATTCACTTTGAAAAAAATAACTTTGAATTCACTGACAATTTGATATGTGACAGACCACCATATCTGCAATCTGCATCCCTATGCCCGAAAAGGCTGAAATATTTTACTGAAAAAACTCTAGTCATGTGTGTCCCCTGCCCCCACTCAACCCGGTACAAGACGGGGCTTTGAACTTTCGACTGTCCCGATAGTGCTGTGGATAGAAGGGGTTATGCACCTAAAAACTAGCTAAGGAAAACAGCGGTCCCAGAGGTTTCACTATATTTTAATAGAAATTAGTTTCTGTAATAAAAAAAAAAGATGATGAAAACTATCAGTTTCACATGTCATGTAAAGAGTGTGTCTGTTGTCGTTTTCCAAACCATGTAAATAAAGAATGTCTCAAAATGTTACTTTTATTTTTAATTTTATTTTAGACTAAATGGAAATGCTGGTCTTAATTTTATTTCTATTTCGTCCTTACTACTGCAATATTTTTGAAAAATGTCCCGTAAACCAATAAATAAAAAAATCTCTGGCCTGACGCTTCAGGGCCCGTATTCATCAAGCAGCATAAGTGGACAATATTAATTTAGTCAAAATTTAAGATTTTTACATATTTATAAATCTCCTTATTAACCTCTCAGGAACACTACAAACCATCTATTTTAATATAAATATTTAGCTGTGGATTTTATTTATCCCTAACCTTATTAGCAATATTAAGAAAACGTCTTAAATTGCTAGAAAAAGGTGTTTAAACATTGATAAAATTTGGATTCCCCCCCCCATTCCCCCCCTCCCCCTCCCCTTCTTTTTCTAGTATTCAACCACCAATTTGGTGATCCATTTATTCTCCCCGTCATTGGTGCATGGGGATCGGTTAGGGCCAACGCCCGATACACCTTACAATACTGTATGCATTTATTTATAAACAATACAAAACAGTAACAGAAGAGTTACATTTGCATAAGAGAGTTGTTAACTGGGGCATTTTCTCTTTCTACCATTTCGGTATATAAGATTTGTTTTTTTAATAATTTTAGTTGGTTGCGACAGCGTTGTAATCATATTAATGTTAAAAACATAGTTTACAGAGATGCTTTAAGGCCGGTAACTCGTATAGAGTCATAGCCTGTAACTTTAAAGAAATAGATTATGCCTCATGGTTTTTATAAACGTTAAGAGTATGTGACATGATATTTTTAAACTGATGGTGTTTGCAGGAAGATTATGAATCTCCTCTTTAGTATGTAAAACGCTGTAAATTATAAGCTTTTAGCCTCGCATACTCAGCTCATATAAAGCTCTGTAAGTTATTAACTTGTACTCAACCCATGACAGTCACATAATGAATAGAATTTTTTTTCTCTAAGTATATGAATTATGATGTATGATTCAATGCATATTGACATGAAATGTGTGCTTATTTTTACTTATACAAGAAAAGTGTATATGCTATATCTCACATCATTATGTAGATTATTAAGGGGTAATGACAGGTATATAGTTATCATTCAAAAAATCATAATAAAGTAAATATATTATTAAAAGCAGTAGAAGAATGAATTGTTTTGTAAAGTTTAGTGTTTGTCATACCCCTTTATTACACAAACATTCATAATTTGGCTTAGGTTAAGATATTGCTAAGAAGCTTTATGAATACGGACCCAGCTGGTCTTTACCACTAAATGTCTTCAGCGATCATGCTATAATTTAAACTAAACATGATATAAGTGACATTGTTGACAACTTAGCAGACTTGAATTAATATATTGATCCTCGCTCACGGCCCCTTCTTCTCACCCATTTAGAGTTGTTACATTTAATTGTTCCTCCCTCTCGTTCCTTTGTTCTCACCCACTTATCAGTGTGTCTATACTCCTTGTTCCAGTTACATGTTCCTCGTCCTCCCTCTCGGACCCTTCTTCTCACCCACTTATTGTGTCCATTCGTCCGGGTCTTCTGTATAAGTGGATATCAGGGGAGGCTATCGCGCGCCTTAGTTACGACACAACTGGATACTAGGGGAGGCTATCGCACGCCTTAGTTACTACATAACTAGATATCAGGGGAGGCTATCGTGCGCCTTAGTTACTACATAACTGGATATTAGGGGAAGCTATCGCGCGTCTTAGTTACTACATAACTGGATATCAGGGGAGGCTATCGTGCGCCTTAGTTACTACATAACTTTATATTAGGGGAGGCTATCGCGCGCCTAATTTACTACATAACTGGATATATGGGGAGGCTATCGTGCGCCTTAGTTACTACATAACTGGATACTAGGGGAGGCTATCGCACGCCTTAGTTACTACATAACTGGATATCAGGGGAGACTATCATAATTTACTACATAACTGGATATATCGCGCGCCTTAGTTACTACATTTATACTGGATATCAGGGGAGGCTATCGCGCGCCTTAGTATAAGGTCAACTGACGCGTTGGCCTACTTGTGGTGTAGTAAGTCTAAATGAGTTTTATCATCCAGTACGCATATAGTATGTATGGGTGTGGGGCTGGGAGTGGGGGTGTGGGGCTGGGAGTGGGGGTGGAGTCTGTGTTCCTTCGTTCGTCAGATGGGAACGCAAACCGGGAGGTCCCGTGTATATGAATCTATCCTCTAGATAAGGAATATCCAAGACAGACAGTTTTGCTAATTACTGCAACACTAACCGGTCTCCTTTACGTATCAGGTTCTTTTCTCCCCAAATTAGGAAGGAACCCAAGTAAATTTAGGGATATTGTGTGTGCATTTTATTCACAAGGCGTGTGCTATCGACGGTTACTGTTACCAGAAGTCGACAGCAGATACATGCGTGAAATAATAATTTAACATCTTAAACTTAAAGTTTCCTTCTATTTATTTCAGATACAGGGGTGATTTCAGACTAAGGTCCGTCGACTCCCAGTATTGGCACCGTCGACTCCGGGACAATTTCTACACAGAAGGGCGCTCCAGGTCCAAGCCATACGATCACCATGCGAAGAGACGTGACGACAGCTTGAGACGACCAGTCAAACGTCAAGAGCATGACCGATCATGGATTGAATCTTATCAAAGTAGACCTGTTGAGAGCCAACATGATGGTCAACGACGATATGAACAGAGCACCGAACGACATTGGCCAGAGGAGCGCCAAAGAGAACACGCCTCCGGACATCGGCCCGTGTCAGGCGTTGTTCATCACGACAAACGTCACAGCCAAAGGATACATCAGACGACCAAAGACTCCAGACACCGGTCTGTAGAAGTCTCAGCGTCCGTGTCCCAAAATACCCGTCACGACAACCAAAGAGAACAGCAGACGACCAAAGATTCCAGACATCAGTATGTAGAAGTCTCGGCGTCCCTGTCCCGTCACAACCACCAGAGCCAAAGAGAGCAGCAGACGACCAAAAACTCCAGATGTCAGTCCGTAGAAGTCTCGGCGTCTCTGTCCCATGCTACAGACGTCAGGACCTCCAGACATCCAACTGTTGAGATCCTGCTACTAAACACCCAGCTCACCGAGCTAAGGACCTCCAGACGCCCATCTACCGAGGTCGACGAGGCTTACATCCCGGTTACCTTCCCCGAACTGGGAGGTACAGTGTAAGTATTTCGTTGAATCTTATTTAATAAAACACGTTTGTAACTTTGCTTCCCACGAACATGTACCTTATTTCTGTCATTCAGTCCTTACATCCGGTCCGTCCCATATCTAACCAGAGTTATATTCTCTTGATCTGTGTATCTTAAAATAAGCCTCCACTGGGCCTATGTGCCGCTGCGATGAAATATCACACATCATATTTAATATACCTGCAAACTGAAGATCACGAAATTTCTCACTTATAAACCTGACTGCACTTATTTTTAAAAACAAGAAATCTAACATCAGATCCAAATTACGTTTTGATACTCGGTGTCGGCTTGGAGTAGCAGCGTACTATAGGCTCTGCTTATAAAGAGAATGTTAACACGATGATCAGATAACTAACCCTTCCAGCGGATGCAGTATTTTTAAATACTACTATAGTTTTCGAAAGTTCTACCTTTAAAACATTAACAACCCTACTCATAATTTTTGCTGTACTCGCAGCACTAATACTATCCTGCACAAAATACAAAAATAAGCTGTCAGTGTTGCCCCTGAACTATCCCCAACATACCCAGGGTTGTATTTGTTTCCATTATATTCTCCTGTCAGACTTGTAGAATGTATGTTCCGTCTGCGTGTGTATTCTGTCTCTGTTCCATGTATATATAGTGTTGTCCGTATTGTGGATTATTCGTAACTCTAATTATACTCCCGCTTTACCAAAGAGAAGTGGAGCTTAATAGGAATCACGATGTCCGTAACGTCCCGTCGCGTCGCGTATCACATGTTTTGTCTTGTCGCGTCGCGTCCCTTCGTGTCGCGTAACACATTTTTATTACTTGCATCCCTTTGAATGGGTTGTTCCAAAACTGCATATACACATAACAACTTGTCCGTCTACATCACCCATTGTTGATTGCCTAATTTATTACAGAATTATGGCCCTTTGTTTGACTTAGAATTTAAAGCGGGAGTATTCATCACCTTCAGTGATAGTTCTAGTTTGTTTTGTATGTATCACATTCTGAATCTTTACAAGTTTACTAGTGTCATATGTTTGTATCGTCCTCATGTTTACATGTTTTGTGACGTATTTGTGTAGTGTTACAACAGCAGACGAGAACCAGATGGAGATGTGGCGGCGAGAGGCGGCAGAGATGATGGCCGATACCCCAACTGCCTCCAGGGGTCGCCCTGTCACAGGTATATATACAACTCTTGCGTTATTTGCTGTTGGTTGCCTCGACGTGTTAGTTGGCGGACGGACTATAATCCTTAGAAGTACACACACACACACTTTGCTGTTGGTTAGGCTCTTTTTGCCGTAGATGAGAATCAGATCATCGGAAGGCTGAAATGGCGTTAATAGCGCAATTGGTCAGAAATGTACCAGTGTTGGATTCGCTCTTGAAGTTTGGACTTATTGTTTGACCAATTGCGGTTCACACAAACATTTGACATTTGCAATAATTCTATACATATTTTTCAGTGGACAATGAAACTTCTGCTGCTGCCGTAAGCTCCCGCAAAAGGCCACATGATAACAGCGCCGACTCTTCCTCTGGTCCGCCTGCTGCAAAGATACATATCAACAGGAATCATCCGAACTTCAGGCATTTATTATAATGCAGTTATGTGGGATTCTGATTACAAGCCTTACTTTTGACCTTAATAAAAGGGTCCTTAATCTCTTTTCCTGTTTATTTCGATATGTTGGAATGATATATCTGCATCAAATTATATTAGACCAAACAAACAGAACAAAAAAAAAAAAAAAAAAAAAAAAAAAAAAAAAAAAAAAAAGATAAAAAAAATAAATCAAATAACAATAAAAAAAACAAAAAAAACAACAAAAAAACAAACAACAGAAAACAAAAAAAAAACATGTTTTTCTTTTTTTATATTTATATAGATCTATGTATAATATACTTTACATCATTGTTTGTTTATTTATTTGAAAACTACATAGCTCCCATCGCGTTCAAAGATCCTGATTAATGAAACCATTAAACAAAATCGTATGTAAACAGAATCCCACCTACATTTTATTTCACATATTACAGGGACACACCGCAATCTCGATTTGGTTAAAACTCTCGGCGCCTCTTAGTTTTTCTGCAGATCATGCACTTTTCAATCATTAGTATTAATTATTATAATAGTTGAAAGCAATTTAGGATTACTTATTACTTTCTGTTGATTAAAATAAACATTTAAAATAATATAAAAAACATAAACATTTTATTTGATTTCATGCAAACGGGTTTCAAAATGAAAAGTCAAAATGAGACTGCAGTAATCGAGATGTTTATTTTAATGCTTGATGACAAATTCAAGATTCCGTGTGTCCCTTTAACTTAAGTTATTTATTTGTGTATGGTAGTTTAAGTTGTAGTTATAGTAGAAGTAATAGTAGTAGTGGTACGTGGTAGTGGTAGTAGTAGTAGTGGTGGTACGTGGTAGTAGTAGTAGTAGTAGTAGTAGTAGTGGTGGTAGTGGTGGTGGTGGTGGTGGTGGTGGTGGTGGTAGTAGTAGTAGTAGTAGCAGTGGTACGTGGTAGTTTTACGTGGTAGTAATGGTAGTGGTACGTGGTAGTGGTAGTAGTAGTGGTAGTGGTACGTGGTAGTGGTACGTGGTAGTAGTGGTAGTGGTACGTGGTAGTGGTAGTAGTAGTAGTAGTGGTACTGGTACGTGGTAGTGGTACGCGGTGGTAGTAGTAGTAGTAGTAGTGGTAGTGGTAGTGGTACGCGCTGGTAGTAGTAGTAGTAGTAGTGGTAGTAGTAGTAGTAGTAATAGTAGTGGTAGTAGTGATAGTAGTGGTAGTAGTGGTGGTGGTGGTAGTGGAAGTGGTAGTGGTAGTGGTAGTGGTAGTAGTACGTGGTAGTGGTACGCGTTGGTAGTAGTAGTAGTAGTGGTAGTGGTAGTGGTACGCGGTGGTATTAGTAGTAGTAGTGGTAGTGGTATGTGGTGGTAGTAGTAGTGGTACGTGGTATTAGTAGTAGTAGTAGTAGTAGTAGTAGTAGTGGTAGTGGTACGTGGTAGTGGTTCGCGATGGTAGTAGTAGTTGTAGTGGTAGTGGTACGTGGTAGTGGTACGCGGTGGTAGTAGTAGTAGTAGTGGTAGTGGTATGTGGTGGTAGTAGTAGTGGTACGTGGTAGTAGTAGTTATAGTAGAAGTAGTAGTAGAAGTAGTAGTAGTGGTAGTGGTACGTGGTAGAAGTAGTTATAGTAGAAGTAGTAGTAGTGGTAGTAGTAGTGGTAGTGGTATGTGGTGGTAGTAGTAGTGGTACGTGGTAGAAGTAGTTATAGTAGAAGAAGTAGTAGTGGTAGTAGTAGTGGTAGTGGTAGTGGTACGTGGTAGAAGTAGTTATAGTAGAAGTAGTAGTAGTGGTAGTAGTAGTAGTAGTAATAGTAGTAGTGGTAGTGGTAGTAGTAGTGGTAGTAGTAGCAGTAGCTGAAGCAGTAATAGTAGAAGAAGTAGTTGTGTTAATGATGGTGGTGTTTGCGGTGATGGAAGTTGATTGTCAGATGTTCATCCCTAGTGGCAACATATGTGTTTAATTCCCTAAAGGATAGGAGTTAATATCAATACCGAATATCCGGGTTTAATTATTCCAAATCAACCGGATGTTTTGGCCTGGTGCATTCGAAAGGAGTTCTATGTATAGGTTAGAGGCTATTCTTAATGGTGAAGATTTCTCTTCATAGACTCTATTCGGCTTAGTGTTTACCTTATGTTTTATTTATAGTCTCTGTATAGGTCACACTCTAAACCATGAAGAGCGATGGTAGTAAATTCTTCATGAATATATGTAGCCAGTATTTGAAATTCAGAGCCATCTGACAGGATTAACACTAAATAAAATAGTGCTTGTCTTTTTCTTCTTAAAACCTTTTTCAGTGCAGTTTTCTGTTATTTTAGGGCCGTAACTGTATTCTGGACATTAATGGATATTTGAATATCTGTGTGAGGGGCTGAGCAAAAGTTGACATTTGTCCCAATGTTTTTAAACTTGCTGAAACTACTTTCTCAGAATGTTTCCCAGTATCACCTCAGCAACAACTACCACCACTACCAAGTAGTTGTGGGTTGATATTGTATTGTTGTATTGGATTATAGTAGAAGTAGTGGTTATATTGTTGTGGTGACAGGTGAAGTAGAAGTAGTGGTGGTAGTGATTGTTGCAGCAGAGGTAGAAATAGTAGTAGTAGTAGCTGTGATGATGGTAGTAGTAGTAGAAGTAGTTGTGGTGGGAGTTGTTGTTGTCGTAGTACAATAATTGGTGGTGGTAATTGTTATGGCGGTGGTAATATGAGTAGAAATAGTGGTGATAGTAGTAGTGGTGGCGGCGGTCGTAGTAGTAGCAGCAGCAGCAGTATTAGTAGTAGTTGTAGCAGTAGCAGTAGGAGGAGGTAGTTGTGGTGGTAGTTGTATAGTGGTGATGTTACGAGTATTACGAGTATAAATAGTGGGAGTTGTTGTTTTTGTGGAAATACGAGTATAAGTCGTTTTTGGGATAGTTGGTGTGTTTGTGATAGTAGACGTAGTGATGTTAGAAGTTATTGTTGTGGTGGTAACATGAGTAGTGGTAGTAGACGTGGTGATGGTAGTAGTTATTGTTGTGGTGGTAACATGAGTAGTGGTAGTAGACGTGGTGTTGGTAGTAGTTATTGTTGTGGTGGTAACATGAGTAGTGGTAGTAGACGTAGTGTTGTTAGTAGTTATTGTTGTGGTGGTAACATGAGTAGTGGTAGTAGACGTAGTGTTGTTAGTAGTTATTGTTGTGGTGGTAACATGAGTAGTGGTAGTAGACGTAGTGTTGTTAGTAGTTATTGTTGTGGTGCTAACATGAGTAGTGGTAGTAGACGTAGTGTTGTTAGTAGTTATTGTTGTGGTGCTAACATGAGTAGTGGTAGTAGACGTAGTGTTGTTAGTAGTTATTGTTGTGGTGGTAACATGAGTAGTGGTAGTAGACGTAGTGTTGTTAGTAGTGATTGTTGTGGTGGTAACATGAGTAGTGGTAGTAGACGTAGTGTTGTTAGTAGTGATTGTTGTGGTGGTAACATAAGTAGTGGTAGTAGACGTAGTGTTGTTAGTAGTTATTGTTGTGGTGGTAACATAAGTAGTGGTAGTAGACGTAGTGTTGTTAGTAGTTATTTTTGTGGTGCTAACATGAGTAGTGGTAGTAGACGTAGTGATGTTAGTAGTTATTGTTGTGGTGGTAACATGAGTAGTGGTAGTAGACGTAGTGTTGTTAGTAGTGATTGTTGTGGTGGTAACAAGAGTAGTGGTAGTAGACGTAGTGCTGTTAGTAGTTATTGTTGTGGTGGTAACATGAGTAGTGGTAGTAGACGTAGTGATGGTAGTAGTTATTGTTGTGGTGGTAACATGAGTAGTGGTAGTAGACGTAGTGATGTTAGTAGTTATTGTTGTGGTGGTAATATGAGTAGTGGTAGTAGACGTAGTGTTGTTAGTAGTTATTGTTGTGGTGGTAACATGAGTAGTGGTAGTAGACGTAGTGTTGTTAGTAGTTATTGTTGTGGTGGTAACATGAGTAGTGGTAGTAGACGTAGTGTTGTTAGTAGTTATTGTTGTGGTGGTAACATAAGTAGTGGTAGTAGACGTAGTGTTGTTAGTAGTTATTTTTGTGGTGCTAACATGAGTAGTGGTAGTAGACGTAGTGATGTTAGTAGTTATTGTTGTGGTGGTAACATGAGTAGTGGTAGTAGACGTAGTGTTGTTAGTAGTGATTGTTGTGGTGGTAACAAGAGTAGTGGTAGTAGACGTAGTGCTGTTAGTAGTTATTGTTGTGGTGGTAACATGAGTAGTGGTAGTAGACGTAGTGATGGTAGTAGTTATTGTTGTGGTGGTAACATGAGTAGTGATAGTAGACGTAGTGTTGTTAGTAGTTATTGTTGTGGTGGTAACATGGGTAGTGGTAGTAGACGTAGTGATGGTAGTAGTTAGTGTTGTGGTGGTAACATGAGTAGTGGTAGTAGACGTAGTGTTGTTAGTAGTTATTGTTGTGGTGGTAACATGAGTAGTGGTAGTAGACGTAGTGATGGTAGTAGTTATTGCTGTGGTGGTAACATGAGTAGTGGTAGTAGACGTAGTGATGGTAGTAGTTATTGCTGTGGTGGTAACATGAGTAGTGGTAGTAGACGTGGTGATGGTAGTAGTTATTGTTGTGGTGGTAACATGAGTAGTGGTAGTAGACGTGGTGTTGGTAGTAGTTATTGTTGTGGTGGTAACATGAGTAGTGGTAGTAGACGTGGTGATGGTAGTAGACATGAGTAGTGGTAGTAGACGTGGTGCTGTTAGTAGTTATTGTTGTGGTGGTAACATGAGTAGTGGTAGTAGACGTGGTGATGGTAGTAGTTATTGTTGTGGTGGTAACATGAGTAGTGGTAGTAGACGTAGTGTTGTTAGTAGTTATTGTTGTGGTGGTAACATGAGTAGTGGTAGTAGACGTAGTGTTGTTAGTAGTTATTGTTGTGGTGGTAACATAAGTAGTGGTAGTAGACGTAGTGTTGTTAGTAGTTATTGTTGTGGTGCTAACATGAGTAGTGGTAGTAGACGTAGTGATGTTAGTAGTTATTGTTGTGGTGGTAACATGAGTAGTGGTATAAGACGTAGTGTTGTTAGTAGTGATTGTTGTGGTGGTAACAAGAGTAGTGGTAGTAGACGTAGTGCTGTTAGTAGTTATTGTTGTGGTGGTAACATGAGTAGTGGTAGTAGACGTAGTGATGGTAGTAGTTATTGTTGTGGTGGTAACATGAGTAGTGATAGTAGACGTAGTGTTGTTAGTAGTTATTGTTGTGGTGGTAACATGGGTAGTGGTAGTAGACGTAGTGATGGTAGTAGTTATTGTTGTGGTGGTAACATGAGTAGTGGTAGTAGACGTAGTGTTGTTAGTAGTTATTGTTGTGGTGGTAACATGAGTAGTGGTAGTAGACGTAGTGATGGTAGTAGTTATTGCTGTGGTGGTAACATGAGTAGTGGTAGTAGACGTGGTGATTGTAGTAGTTATTGTTGTGGTGGTAACATGAGTAGTGGTAGTAGACGTGGTGTTGGTAGTAGTTATTGTTGTGGTGATAACATGAGTAGTGGTAGTAGACGTAGTGCTGTTAGTAGTTATTGTTGTGGTGGTAACATGAGTAGTGGTAGTAGACGTGGTGATGGTAGTAGACATGAGTAGTGGTAGTAGACGTGGTGCTGTTAGTAGTTATTGTTGTGGTGGTAACATGAGTAGTGGTAGTAGACGTGGTGATGGTAGTAGTTATTGTTGTGGTGGTAACATGAGTAGTGGTAGTAGACGTAGTGTTGTTAGTAGTTATTGTTGTGGTGGTAACATGAGTAGTGGTAGTAGACGTAGTGTTGTTAGTAGTTATTGTTGTATAGGTAACATGAGTAGTGGTAGTAGACGTAGTGTTGTTAGTAGTTATTGTTGTGGTGGTAACATGAGTAGTGGTAGTAGACGTGGTGTTGGTAGTAGTTATTGTTGTGGTGGTAACATGAGTAGTGGTAGTAGACGTAGTGATGTTAGTAGTTATTGTTTTGGTGGTAACATGAGTAGTGGTAGTAGACTGGGTGATGGTAGTAGTTATTGTTGTGGTGGTAACATGAGTAGTGGTAGTAGACGTGGTGTTGTTAGTAGTTATTGTTGTGGTGGTAACATGAGTAGTGGTAGTAGACGTGGTGATGGTAGTAGTTATTGTTGTGGTGGTAACATGAGTAGTGGTAGTAGACGTGGTAATGGTAGTAGTTATTGTTGTGGTGTTAACATGAGTAGTGGTAGTACACGTAGTGATGGTAGTAGTTAATGTTGTGGTGGTAACATGAGTAGTGGTAGTAGACGTAGTGTTGTTAGTAGTTATTGCTGTGGTGGTAACATGAGTAGTGGTAGTAGACGTAGTGTTGTTAGTAGTTATTGTTGTGGTGGTAACATGAGTAGTGGTAGTAGACGTAGTGTTGTTAGTAGTTATTGTTGCGGTGGTAACATGAGTACTGGCAGTAGACGTAGTGTTGTTAGTAGTTATTGTTGTGGTGGTAACATGAGTAGTGGTAGTAGACGTAGTGTTGTTAGTAGTTATTGTTGTGGTGGTAACATGAGTAGTGGCAGTAGACGTAGTGTTGTTAGTAGTTATTGTTGTGGTGGTAACATGAGTAGTGGTAGTAGACGTAGTGTTGTTAGTAGTTATTGTTGTGGTGGTAACATGAGTAGTGGTAGTAGACGTAGTGTTGTTAGTAGTTATTGTTGTGGTGGTAACATGAGTAGTGGTAGTAGACGTTGTGATGGTAGTAGTTATTGTTGTTGTGGTAACATGAGTAGTGGTAGTAGACGTAGTGATGTTAGTAGTTAGTGTTGTGGTTTTAACATGAGTAGTGGTGGTAGACGTAGTGATGGTAGTAGTTATTGTTGTGGTGGTAACATGAGTAGTGGTAGTAGACGTAGTGATGTTAGTAGTTATTGTTGTGGTGGTAACATGAGTAGTGGTAGTAGACGTAGTGATGTTAGTAGTTATTAAAGTGGTGGTAACATGAGTAGTGGTAGTAGACGTAGTGATGGTAGTAGTTATTGTTGTGGTGGTAACATGAGTAGTGGTAGCAGACGTAGTGATGTTAGTAGTTATTGTTGTGGTGGTAACATGAGTAGTGGTAGTAGACTTAGTGATGTTAGTAGTTATTGTTGTGGTGGTTACATGAGTAGTGGTAGTAGACGTGGTGTTATAAGTAGTTGTTGTGGTGGTAACATGAGTAGTGGTAGTAGACGTAGTGTTGTTAGTAGTTATTGTTGTGGTGGTAACATGAGTAGTGGTAGTAGACGTGGTGATGGTAGTAGTTATTGTTGTGGTGGTAACATGAGTAGTGGTAGCAGACGTAGTGATGTTAGTAGTTATTGTTGTGGTGTTAACGTGAGTAGTGGTAGTAGACTTAGTGATGTTACTAGTTATTGTTGTGGTGGTAACATGTGTAGTGGTAGTAGACGTGGTGTTATTAGTAGTTATTGTTGTGGTGGTAACATGAGTAGTGGTAGTAGACGTAGTGTTGTTAGTAGTTATTGTTGTGGTGGTAACATGAGTAGTGGTAGTAGACGTGGTGTTATTAGTAGTTGTTGTGGTGGTAACATGAGTAGTGGTAGTAGACGTAGTGTTGTTAGTAGTTATTGTTGTGGTGGCAACATGAGTAGTGGTAGTAGACGTAGTTATGGTAGTAGTTATTGTTGTGGTGTAACATGAGTAGTGGTAGTAGACGTGGTGATGGTAGTAGTTATTGTTGTGGTGGTAACATGAGTAGTGGTAGTAGACGTGGTGATGGTAGTAGTTATTGTTGTGGTGGTAACATGAGTAGTGGTAGTAGACGTAGTGTTGTTAGTAGTTATTGTTGTGGTGGTAACATGAGTAGTGGTAGTAGACGTAGTGTTGTTAGTAGTTATTGTTGTGGTGGTAACATGAGTAGTGGTAGTAGACGTAGTGTTGTTAGTAGTTATTGTTGTGGTGGTAACATGAGTAGTGGTAGTAGACGTGGTGTTGGTAGTAGTTATTGTTGTGGTGGTAACATGAGTAGTGGTAGTAGACGTAGTGATGTTAGTAGTTATTGTTTTGGTGGTAACATGAGTAGTGGTAGTAGACTGGGTGATGGTAGTAGTTATTGTTGTGGTGGTAACATGAGTAGTGGTAGTAGACGTGGTGTTGTTAGTAGTTATTGTTGTGGTGGTAACATGAGTAGTGGTAGTAGACGTGGTGATGGTAGTAGTTATTGTTGTGGTGGTAACATGAGTAGTGGTAGTAGACGTGGTAATGGTAGTAGTTATTGTTGTGGTGTTAACATGAGTAGTGGTAGTACACTTAGTGATGGTAGTAGTTATTGTTGTGGTGGTAACATGAGTAGTGGTAGTAGACGTAGTGATGTTAGTAGTTATTGTTGTGGTGGTAACATGAGTAGTGGTAGTAGACGTAGTGATGTTAGTAGTTATTAAAGTGGTGGTAACATGAGTAGTGGTAGTAGACGTAGTGTTGTTAGTAGTTATTGTTGTGGTGGTAACATGAGTAGTGGCAGTAGACGTAGTGTTGTTAGTAGTTATTGTTGTGGTGGTAACATGAGTAGTGGTAGTAGACGTAGTGTTGTTAGTAGTTATTGTTGTGGTGGTAACATGAGTAGTGGTAGTAGACGTAGTGTTGTTAGTAGTTATTGTTGTGGTGGTAACATGAGTAGTGGTAGTAGACGTTGTGATGGTAGTAGTTATTGTTGTTGTGGTAACATGAGTAGTGGTAGTAGACGTAGTGATGTTAGTAGTTAGTGTTGTGGTTTTAACATGAGTAGTGGTAGTAGACGTAGTGATGGTAGTAGTTATTGTTGTGGTGGTAACATGAGTAGTGGTAGTAGACGTAGTGATGTTAGTAGTTATTGTTGTGGTGGTAACATGAGTAGTGGTAGTAGACGTAGTGATGTTAGTAGTTATTAAAGTGGTGGTAACATGAGTAGTGGTAGTAGACGTAGTGATGGTAGTAGTTATTGTTGTGGTGGTAACATGAGTAGTGGTAGCAGACGTAGTGATGTTAGTAGTTATTGTTGTGGTGGTAACATGAGTAGTGGTAGTAGACTTAGTGATGTTAGTAGTTATTGTTGTGGTGGTTACATGAGTAGTGGTAGTAGACGTGGTGTTATTAGTAGTTGTTGTGGTGGTAACATGAGTAGTGGTAGTAGACGTAGTGTTGTTAGTAGTTATTGTTGTGGTGGTAACATGAGTAGTGGTAGTAGACGTGGTGATGGTAGTAGTTATTGTTGTGGTGGTAACATGAGTAGTGGTAGCAGACGTAGTGATGTTAGTAGTTATTGTTGTGGTGTTAACGTGAGTAGTGGTAGTAGACTTAGTGATGTTACTAGTTATTGTTGTGGTGGTAACATGTGTAGTGGTAGTAGACGTGGTGTTATTAGTAGTTATTGTTGTGGTGGTAACATGAGTAGTGGTAGTAGACGTAGTGTTGTTAGTAGTTATTGTTGTGGTGGTAACATGAGTAGTGGTAGTAGACGTGGTGTTATTAGTAGTTGTTGTGGTGGTAACATGAGTAGTGGTAGTAGACGTAGTGTTGTTAGTAGTTATTGTTGTGGTGGCAACATGAGTAGTGGTAGTAGACGTAGTTATGGTAGTAGTTATTGTTGTGGTGTAACATGAGTAGTGGTAGTAGACGTGGTGATGGTAGTAGTTATTGTTGTGGTGGTAACATGAGTAGTGATAGTAGACGTAGTGTTGTTAGTAGTTATTGTTGTGGTGGTAACATGAGTAGTGGTAGTAGACGTGGTGATGGTAGTAGTTATTGTTGTGGTGTAACATGAGTAGTGGTAGTAGACGTAGTTATGGTAGTAGTTATTGTTGTGGTGTAACATGAGTAGTGGTAGTAGACGTGGTGATGGTAGTAGTTATTGTTGTGGTGGTAACATGAGTAGTGGTAGTAGACGTGGTGATGGTAGTAGTTATTGTTGTGGTGGTAACATGAGTAATGGTAGTAGACGTGGTGTTGAAGGACATATTATCTGTATATTAGTTACAGGTTTTATGCGTGTCTGTCCGCCTGTCCTGTTCGACCGTATATGGGATACACATTTTATGATAATTAACCTTTTGAATTTCACGACACTGCATAGGAACAATCCGGATCCTGATGATGTCTAATTGGTTATAACTGCGGTTCCTGAAAACTCCAGAATGTATTTACTAAGTGTTTGCCATATGTAATTGGATGTGAGGTGGATCGGATCTCCATGAACTGGTACAGTAATATTGCTACTTTTGCTAGTGACGTCTACTTTTTTGTATGGCCTGTGTAGCATAACAGACAATTAGGGATCACGTTGTCCTTCGTCGTCTGTTGTCCGTCATATCGTCCGTCTGTCCGTCCGTCACACTTTAACCTGCAACCTAACCTTGGCCATAACTTGAATAGTGCTTGACATATGCTCATAAAATTTCGCACACATTTTCATCTTAGCACAAGGCACGTTGCTTCACAGGTTCAATAACTTTGACTTTCAGTTTAGCAAGGTAATGTCCCTTTTTTATAAAACGTTAACGTGCAACTTAACCAAGCTCATGGGCGCCTCTGAAACTCAAGACTGGTCATCATTTGTAACGGTATCTGACATATGTTCATAAAACTTCACACACATCTTTATCTTACCTGATGGAATGGTGATAGGATGTCCAATAAGTCTGACTTTCATTTTGGTAGAATTATGCTCTTTTTTATTATATTAATCTGCAACCTAACCAAGATCATAACTGGCCGTAACTTAAAAGGTATTTGACCTATGTTCATGAGACTTCACACACATCTTCATATTACCCACATATTACCCACAAGAAATATGTGAGATGTATGTGCTATATGTTGTTGAACATGTCCAATAACTCTGACTTTCATTTCGACAGAGTTATGCCCCTTTTCATAAAACTTTTAACGTGCAACCTAAGCAAGCTCATAACTGGCCATAACTCAAAACTTCACACACATCTTCATCTTATCCCCAGGAATGTCGATACATATGTCTAATAACTCTGACTATATTTGTGGCAGAGTTTTGCCCCTTTACATAATGCTTTAACCTGTAACCTAACCAATCTCATTACGTGGTCAAATATATACCCAGAAAAGTTTCTTCTTTTCTTCCCAGAACTCAAAATAAAGAAACTGAGAGATATAAACAAACATATAGGCGAGCTAACAAACAATATTTACCATTCCATATTGCTAGAAATCAGGACAGAGACAAAACCCAGAACCCACCCACCCCTAGGGGAACAATGTTGTGGGTCAATGGTGTATTAAACTCTACCCACGCACGTGTTTTCTCCTGGGGTTGGCGGGTAATATCTGCGATAGATTTAGAATGTGTATACTTTTCTTCGTAAATCTTCCATGAATACTGGCGAACGATTCAGAAAACAGGTTTTGATTATCAAACTATGTTTGTGCCGCTCAGCAAACGAATGAGGAGAATAATGGCCGAACGAGTAGACACACACATTTTTTATTACCAGGGCTTTCCCCAGGATTTTTTAAAGGAGTGGTGGCCTTTTTGCGGAAAAGGGAGGACGTGTGCGGGTTTTTTTTAAATGCCAGTTGAAAAGAAGAGATTTGGCGTATATCTGGTATCACAAGGAATGAATAAAAATAATAAAATAACATCATATTTTATTATATTTTTTATTTCAAAATCGTTTAATAAAAAATGCTAGCAAATCACTTAATGACAGAATAAAAGACATCTCAGAGCACATATAATCACTGAAACAGATTCTGACACAGAACAATCTATTATTTAACTTATATAGCACATACAACGAAACATTTTGTTATACTGATTTACACTTTCTTATACTGTAGTACAAACACTGTTTGCTGTCAGAGCACTTTATTAAGTTTACAAAGCAGAACGCCGGTCTTTTCCCCACACCATGTGTTTACAGCGGCCTCAAAGTTAAGTTGTTCCAATGGCTCTCCCTCCATGGGCATTTAACACTTTGTTGCTAAGGCTATTTCTATGGTTTGTTTTTACCCTCTTGAAGGTTGAGAAGCCTCCTTCGCAATCAGCAGTAGCAGTTGGAATTAGTAATCCTACTACTTTCATCCTATGCTTGGTGTGCATATATACATGTAATTTACATGTATGTATTCACACCAAGCATAGGATGTAATTTACATGTATATATGCACACCAAGCATAGGATGAAATTTACATGTATATATGCACACCAAGCATAGGATGAAATTTACATGTATATATGCACACCAAGCATAGGATGAAATTTACATGTATATATGCACACCAAGCATAGGATGAAATTTACATGTATATTTGCACACCAAGCATAGGATGAAATTTACATGTATATATGCACACCAAGCATAGGATGAAATTTACATGTATATATGCACACCAAGCATAGGATGAAATTTACATGTATGTATTCACACCAAGCATAGGATGAAATTTACATGTATATATGCACACCAAGCATAGGATGAAATTTACATGTATATATGCACACCAAGCATAGGATGAAATTTACATGTATATATTCACACCAAGCATAGGATGAAATTTACATGTATATATGCACACCAAGCATAGGATGAAATTTACATGTATATATGCACACCAAGCATAGGATGAAATTTACATGTATATTTGCACACCAAGCATAGGATGAAATTTACATGTATATATGCACACCAAGCATAGGATGAAATTTACATGTATATATGCACACCAAGCATAGGATGAAATTTACATGTATGTATTCACACCAAGCATAGGATGAAATTTACATGTATGTATGCACACCAAGCATAGGATGAAATTTACATGTATATATTCACACCAAGCATAGGATGAAATTTACATGTATATATGCACACCAAGCATAGGATGAAATTTACATGTATGTATTCACACCAAGCATAGGATGAAATTTACATGTATATATGCACACCAAGCATAGGATGAAATTTACATGTATATATGCACACCAAGCATAGGATGAAATTTACATGTATATATGCACACCAAGCATAGGATGAAATTTACATGTATATTTGCACACCAAGCATAGGATGAAATTTACATGTATGTATTCACACCAAGCATAGGATGAAATTTACATGTATATATGCACACCAAGCATAGGATGAAATTTACATGTATATATGCACACCAAGCATAGGATGAAATTTACATGTATATATGCACACCAAGCATAGGATGAAATTTACATGTATATATGCACACCAAGCATAGGATGAAATTTACATGTATATATGCACACCAAGCATAGGATGAAATTTACATGTATATATGCACACCAAGCATAGGATGAAATTTACATGTATATATGCACACCAAGCATAGGATGAAATTTACATGTATATATGCACACCAAGCATAGGATGAAATTTACATGTATATATGCACACCAAGCATAGGATGAAATTTACATGTATATATGCACACCAAGCATAGGATGAAATTTACATGTATATATGCACACCAAGCATAGGATGAAATTTACATGTATATATGCACACCAAGCATAGGATGAAATTTACATGTATATATGCACACCAAGCATAGGATGAAATTTACATGTATATATGCACACCAAGCATAGGATGAAATTTACATGTATATTTGCACACCAAGCATAGGATGAAATTAGTAGTGTTAACTACATGACCAGAATTCACAAAAAAATATAAAACATTATTCCCAAGACTTGAATACGTATATTCCAGAATTGCTTAATTAAGATGATGTTTTCAAGAATATAAAATAATAAAAAAAAATGGTTAACACTACCGGGAGATATGTTAAGCATGCATGTTTTCTTTTGTGCAGTGTGCATTGGCTTTTCTTTTTATAATCCGGATTTCATAGCAATTCCAGACTTATAGTTTGGCAATTTCTGTTAGTCAGTCCGTCCGTTCGTATGTCTGTCCGTTTTTGACGTTTTGGTTAAAGTTTTGACGTTTTGGTTAAAAGTTTTTGGTTAAAGTTGTGTTTTTTCTTCAGTTCTCAAAAACAAATTTTCCGAAAGCTTTGAAACTTGGTTCACATGTTTGTTTTCATTACACAATGTTGTATGACAAGAACCATAACTGTCGTGTTTTTACCTGAATTATCCCCCTTTTTACTCGCAATCCGGCGTTCGCAGCACTGTTGGTGCTTCACTTGTTCCAAATTCTTTTCTTTATGTACCCTTTGGCATTTAGTCACCATCTGTAGCATGCTAACCTGCTTTGTAACACAGCTACAAGGTGAGTGGCAACCATACATGGCTCACATTTAGCACCATTATTAACTTACATTTTTCTTAAATCATATTTTAGAAGAATGTGTATTTTCCCAAATATTGCAAGTGCTTGAAAACTGAACTAGCATTTTGAGGAATTAAGCAAAAGAAAATCCAATAAAACAGCTAAAAGGTAAGCGTTGCCATATATGCCATTAGCTAGACTACCTCAGGACAAGAGGTAAGTCTGGGGGTTCAGGTTAGAAGAAATACACACACAGGACAATTACTCTGCAAGTTGGACAGCAAGACATTTAAACCAGTGTCAGTAAGGTCTAAGAAGGTCACACTAATCAACCTCCTTTTAGTAATACACCATTTTACAGATTTGTTCCAGTGTAGAAGCACAGTGGTTATTTTCCTCCGCCGACTTTTTTTCATACCAACAAAAAGTAGTACGCCATTTTCCGTCAACGTCAAAAAAGGTCAAACTGCCGCCATTTTCTTCTTCTTTTCTTTTTTTGTAAACACGTAATTTGGACCATTGTGATAATTTTACATGATTAAATTTTCAGTTCCCCTTCAATTTTCGTCATCTTCAGCTGTATTGACTTTTAAAAGCTTTACTGCGCGAGAAATTGCGAGGTTCGCCCATTTAAAATTTCGAAGCGAGGGGAAATAACTCGTGCACAACCCACGTGACCAAAACAACACGAAATAGCCAAGAAATCCAGCCTCGATTCAGGTAACATTGTATCTGATTTTGTCGCCAATAGTTAGCCGATTTTTATGAAACTTAGTTCATCTAATGCAGAAAACAAAATGCTACTCTCGATTGAAACATTTTTTTGAAAAACACTTGAAACAAAAAAGTTATTGAAGGACTAAGAATGTTTTTTTGGTTGAAAGCCGTGACAGGGTATACACTATTTCAGTAAAGTCATGAATTTTAACCCATTTATATAATCTAGCTCTTGTCTTTACACTCATTCCTACAGTTTTTATACAAGGCATTGCATTTCGTATGATTTCACTGGGCATATGTTAATTTGAGCAGTTTGCAAGGCAAAAATAAAAATGATTCAGAACACACCATTTCAGTTAAATGATAGGGTAAACATAAAAAAATAACAACAAGTGTACGGTTTTAATAGCATTCCGTTTGCCATTGATACACATTCTCAAACGGGTCTAGTGTTATGTAGAATGTTTTAAATATATTTTCTGTATACCTACATTGAGGCCCAATGTGTTTCTAATGAGCATGATATTTACGATATGCCTCTGTTTCCACAGGGTTTTTTAATGTCTGGGATTATAAGTATGCGGATTTGCAAAGTATTAACCATAACAAAATTGAGTGCATTTTAGTATCCACCATTTGCATCCAAACGACACGTAATTTACATGCCAGAGGCGGATCCAGGATTTCAGCTTAGTGGGGGCGTAAGATTTTGGTCAATATTCGGGTCCGTTTCTAGCCTCATAAAACGGGTGCGGCAGTGCATTGATGGGTAAAAAAGTCCGTTTTCAATTAAAAGGACTTAACAATGTGTTAATTAAACCACTCATTAGTCATTATGCGTCGAGCGAGCGAAAAAAAAAAAAATACTGAGGGCGTGCATCGAAATTGTTTGATGGGGGCGGGGGGTGTGGGGCGTAAGTAAAACGGGTGCGGTAGTGCATTGATGGGTAAAAAAAATGTATGAAAGGAGAAATTTGGAAATCGTCCAACACATAAATACAAAAAATACTGCAGTCTCGCCCTCTAGCCCCGGGTTGAGCAGAACTCAATACTTAAAATGACAATAGTACATAAATTAGAGCCATCCCAATATGGTAGGAATCTGACGGTGAACATGGAACCTTCAATATGGTATTTTCACACCATTCCATGACTGGTATAATAGTTTGAGGAACCGGGTCATATTTGCTTCTAGCACAGGATCCTAACTGTTAGTTAAAAGCACATGCCTTAATAAACGACTAGATTCGAAATAACTCGGTTTGATATCAGCGGGAGAGGATAAATCTGCGACGTGCGGTTCAAACCTAATATCAAGCATACTTAGTATGTAACAAGAGCGTGTTTTACATATGCGTATTCAGAATTTACTTTTTGAGTGGGCTCAACTTGTTCCTCAAACTATTATACCAGCAAAATAAGCGCGCACACACGCACACACACACGCACGCACGCACGCACGCACACACATACACACGCACACACATGTTGTCACCTGTGTGGGGTGTGTGCAGGGGTCAACTTATGGAACAACGATATGATGAAGAAATATCAAGAAATGAAAAAGTTATAGCCAACGTTAAGTTTTCGTGACCGCCTGACGGACTGACAGACTGATGGACTGACGGACGGGCGACAAAGTGATCCCTACGTATCGCATTTTTCTTCGAAAGGGTGACACAAAAACAGCGCCATCAGTCGATGTTTCGGGCAAAATAAAAGCCTAAATCAATATCATCGATATATCCGAAACACCATTTCTGAACTATAGTGCTTTCGGTATTTTTAAAAATGGTCGCATCTGATTTCGAATATTGTGAGTTGGGGCCATTCATTCCAAAACACAAAGTGTGCATACACAGTTTGGGAAAATAAAATACCATTGTATTTAATTAAAGCCATAAATCCGCTAAATTGTATCAAAGCAGATGCCATAACTTTACTGTCGTTATCAATTCAAAAATGTGTATGAACAATTTTTCTTTATTTTCTTTCAAATAAACTTTGCATTTTACAAATACCTTCACGTGCTTCCGTCTCGAAAGCCAACCGCTTGGTGACTGGAGATTGTGTTGGGTTTAAATTTGCACTATGTCTTCGTTTAACCGACTTCAGTGAATCGTTTGGTGACTTGTGAAGTTTCGGCGAGATTCCAGGACATGTAAATGTACTGCTGGCCAGAATAAGGTTTTTCTTTTTGTCTGGAATTGTTCGTAAATTGTTATTAATGGATTTCCTCAATTCTCTCTATTCTCGTTCTTTTTTTCTGTTTAAAGTTAGGTCGGAGTTTTTTCTTCTCATGGTGAATATCTAAAATATAAAACATTCCATATATCAACTAATTATTTCCATTAAATTAACGAACTTACTAACGTTTATCCCATTTTCTGCTTTTATGGGTACAGATAGCACATCTGTTTAAATGCGCTTTTCTCTTGTGTGTACGTGCTATGTCTCAAATTCTCACTTCGTACGCGCTACCATGTCTAATTTTCCCTCTCAACGTCTTCAAACAAGGCAATAATGACATGGAACATTGCATATCTAAAACGGCTTGGAGTAACAAATCTCCGGCTCAGCTTCTATTCACTTAGAAAAGTTGAAATAAGACCAAATTTTAACAAGTTTTCAAATGTCAAGTGTTTGTGTGTACGCACTATCAGAATTCAAATTGACTTTGTCGCGTTTTCAGGACTTAACCGTAAATGCTTTTGGAAAGTCACATGCGCTTACATATAATTGAGAGCAGGCTTCCTTCTCTGCACTAGTTCAATTTTACACACACAAATATCATTGAATTCATAGAAAAAAAGAAGGTTTTACTCACCGAATCGAGCGTTGGCACGTGTACGTGCTATCAGAATTGCAGGTGTCCGTGACGTACGTTCCTACCCTTGGATGTGCTTATCAAGGATGTGCTTATAAACCGGAAGTAACTATACAAACGTACATGTAACGTTTTGCAAACAGGGAAATTAAGGATTTTCACTCAAAATGACTCGATTGTGAAATGTTAATTTTGAGAAATGAACAAAAAACGACAAAAATAAAGCTTTCGTTTGCATTTTCAGAAGAAAAACAATTCTTTGAATATCTCAGGAAATAACTAATTGTTTACCATTTAAGTTATGCAAATTTGTGTTACAGGATTGATGTTTTATGCGAGGTATACATATGCGCCTTTATAACCGTAAGACATCAATCATATTCGTAAAGAATAAAACTTAGGTAGATTGCCAAATGGCTGATCGACCTGTTTTACGACCGATCCCATGTGGATATGGTCATTCTCCTCAATGCTTGGTCACCGGTCGTGGAGGACCCTGCGTCTTTTCTATATCTTACTTCGCTTTCAAATAACAAAATCATGTATGTACTAGCATCTCACTGCATGTTTCCTCCCTTGCATTCTTCCGTCCTGTGTGGTGCTTTAGTGTGATCTCTGCTGCCATCCTTGTATGTTTCCGTCTGTTCTTGCTTGCTTACCACTTCTGTCTTCTTGCTTTCATTTTTAACATTTCCTTCCTACTACTCATCCTTCTATTCTTTCTTATTATTCCCTACTTAATACGTCATCTCTGTTATCGTCCTTACTATATCCTCTGTATTCTGTATTCGAGAGGGCTGGCGTGGCGCAGTCGGTAGCGCGGCGGATTTGTAACCGGAGGCCCCGGGTTCCGTCGGTGTGTTCTTGGACACTATTTTCCCCGTCCGTCAAATGGGGACGTAAACCGGGCGGTCCCGTGTACCGGTCTTTCCCCCGAGCACGTTAAAGAACCATAGGAATCTATTCGATAATAAGAGTAGGGCAGGTTCCCGGATTCCTATGTATCCTTTCCCTCTCTGTGGGCGGCTCTAAATAACCTATACCGTGTTGATGAGCCGTTAAACAACATTCAATTCAATTCTTCCTAAACTATCAGTTTTTTTCTGCCGCACACTTTTTGTCTCTCCCACATAGTGACCAAGGTGGGGATCAAGTGGTTTCAAAATGGCTGAGCATACGTAAAACAACCCGCTTCGAAGTAAGATTTTCTTTATTACTATACGCATTCTCATGTAATATAGCGGATTTGTATACACGTTATTCTATAACTTTGATTGTAGATGAATGTCCTATAGATTTTTTGTTTAATCCGCCTCCATTTCCGAAATGTAGTTTTTCGAGTCGGTCCCGTACACTGGAATGAAGAGATGTTCATGATATTCGTCATAAAATGTACCCACTTGCATCAGTTCTAGTACCGCAACTTTGCTTTATAAACAAAAAAAAAGTCATATCTACCGCAAATAAAAGCTATACTGAAAGGAAAAAGAAACGCAGGGTGCGTATTTCCGCTATATATTGCATATACTGCACACTTAATTCCATATATATTCCAAGGAAATCCCAAGATGTTTTGTAAAAAAAATAAAGTGCAATTAGTTAGAGAAAGGACACAACTGTGATGTTGTAGACGTTTTAATCACAGTACATGTTGTAACAAGAAATTCATAAATGCTGAAGTTCCTCTTTGAAAAATTGAGCCAGTTCAGTACTGTATTTAATGTTAAGTGATTGCAACATTTAAAGCCTAAGTTTGCTCACCTGCTTGAGCCAAATGCGCATTCTGACGATAATTAAACTTTAAAGGGGTAACCATTGGTGTGTTCAGTGCTGTTTAAACCTTCTTTCTAAATGGACAGGCCTAATGTCGCCCTGTACCATTCGATTAGCAGTAGCATATTAAACATACAATATATAGCGGAAATACGCACCCTGCGTTTCTTTTACCTTTCAGTATACATGCGCTACAGTGAAAATAATTATGCAATTTCGAAAATGATCTCGAACACTGGCTACGTGAAAAGAGATCTCGTACACTTCTGCTCTTGTTTTACGGTGTTTATTGTTTATGCGATGTACTTATGCACTACTTATCATTTCAGTAGCCATTGGTAGATCATATAGAGTACCAACATGAGCATTCGGGTAGGATAGTGGTGGTGATTTCCTATTAGGATTGCCAGGAAATAAAACGGATATCGTGCAGATAAAAACACGTCAAAGACATACAATGTATGGCAGTGATATCATGAAGAATTAAAAATGCTTTTTGAAAGGTTACAGTAACCATCCATTGGATACTAGAGAAAGGATCCGGATGAAATCTAAAAGAAAATAATAGACTATTAGACTATTAGTAGTAATAAAATGCCACTCAAATGCGGCGTTAAGAAAGTAAATTGTTTACAACAAGACTTTGTTAGAAGCTGGAAATTTTGAAGTAGTCAAAACTTGTCATAAATGTATTCTAATATTTATTAATTGTCCATGAATGCTGCGCCTCTCACCGCTGCGGGTACGAGTCCCACTGGGAGCTCGACTTGTAAGTGAGGAAGTGTCGATTCTTACGGATGGCGAGAGGTGTACAGTACTGGTTCTACACAGGAAAAGTGGGTGGTCTGACATATATAACCTTACATGTGTTGAAAATGACGTAAAATACCATACAAGCAAGACAAACAAACAGACAAACCATGAGTTCTGATACTCATGACGATGCGTATGATCGGAATGTATGTTTTTTTCCATGACGGCAATGTACATACGACACAATGTAAAATGTTTGAAATAAATATCGCAAAATAAACATGTTCGCTGAATGAAAAGAAATTGTCAAACGTTTCATCTCAACAGATTTTCTTTTTCGTTTTACGTCATTCCTAACGATTAATAAGCTATACATGGCGGCCATCTATACTAGTCGAGAGGACCCCATTTCTCATCAGCCCATTTATGGGGATGCCTATCAGTATGTGTACGTGCAGTGTTAGTCACCAGAAAAGGTGAGAAAAAAACGTCATTTAGACTTTCAGGGAATAATTTTATACCTCAAATGTTCTTATAATAAAAATATTTGAAGTTCAACGTTTTTGTATAATTATGCAATGTTGAATGCATCAGACAAATTTAATGTAAAGTCAAAAGAAAACAAAAAGTTAAAGTTTAACAATATGTTTATTCATTTCAGTGTACTGGATGTATTAAACAATATTTATATCACTCAATCATAATAAACTTCATGAATAGACTCAATAAAACCGAGTCTGCTGCTTTATTCTCTTAATTGTCTTTTTTGCTCCAAAGGATCACCTTTATTAGTATTTATTAACATTCACACTAGCGTTCGTTTAGTGCAGTGTGGCGGCTGTAAAAAGTCTCCCCGTGCTACGAATCAGTAGTGTTATTTTTACTGGTCCTTTGTGATCAACGAGCCCAATATAGGTGGCATTGAAGTAGAATACCGCTTAAGCCGGTGCTAGGGGGCGTGAGAGGTGTTGCTGCTTTCATTACTTCTCATGAACAGACTCAATAAAACCGAGTCTGCTGCTTTATTCTCTTAATTGTGTTTGTTGCTCCCAAAGGATCACCTTTATTAGTATTTATTCGTAATACAACACATTCAAATTAAAAAGTAGTTGAAACGTTTTTGAAACGAAATGTAACAATTAAATAACATATTTACAGCGAAAAACATAATAAAATCACTTTACGTAGTGAAAGCAAATAAGTATCGAACGTAAGTTTAACAAAGCAAAATAGCCCATCCAAGAGGACCTAAAACGCTGACCTTGGTAACGGGAGAAAAATGGCATTAACTTTCTTTTGTTTATATGTGCACTCATCGCGGTTGAAAATTTATAAATGATTCGTTATCATTGTATCTTGACCAAGCTTCACAAATATCAAATGTATATATTTTTTTCTTCAAACAGGGCACACTGAGGCAGTTGCCACGGTAGAATTTACCAAACATTGAAGTAGGCATTCAAATGGAATATCAATTAAATAAAATCACTAAAATATATTTGAATATATTTGTCCAACATAAAACTGAAATTTTCGTCAGGGAATGCACTAAAACGTAGAAAATTGCATATAGAAATTCCTGAGTACATGTCCTCAGACCCCGCTAGGTAAGGATTTGCCTCGTGTAAATTCGGGGCAGGCTACGGTCTGTCAAAGATCCCTTATTATTGAACAAAACAGATCTCACTGGTTTTCAAAATGTACATAAACAGCTAAGATCTTTTAAAGATCCGATTAATATCAAGGTTTGATAAAATATGGAGGTGTTTATAAGACGAAATGTATAAAACTGTACATAAACAGCTAAGATATTTTAAAGATCCGATTAATGTCAAGTTTTGATAAAATGTGGAGGTGTTTATAAGACGAAATGTATAAATTATTTAAAAATTTAGACATACGAATTTCTAAATGTGATTCGGTTCACAAATATACACATTCAGGTTCAATGACTCCATTACTAATGGTCGTATCTGAATGCCTTTCGAACATTCTGAACACGTTTCACTGAGATCTAATACAAAACTAAATTGTGAACGAGATCATAAGAATATGTTGCAGGACTAACAAAATGTGATCACAATATCCCATCTCAGCTTCTAGTGACCTAATAAGGAGGTCATTAAATATGCAACTTAAAATATAAATCACACGCTTACAATGTGCTTCATATTTGTTCAGCCCTTACAGTACATAAAAAAAACATGTAAATAGACAACATAGTTTCTGTCATAAAAGTCATTCAGTCGCTTGACCTAGTATTATCAAAGTATTTTCAAAACGATAAACAAACACTTAATGTTTGTAAGTCATCCCAAAATATAATAATAGCATTATTATTTTGAAAAAAAATAGGAATGGAAAACACAATAACAAATGTCTTGACATTTTATGATTCATTTGTAAACTATTATAATATTGAAATGTTAAAAGTGGTAAAACTAAACGTTAAATATATTATATAGAGGAAACATGCTCTCACACGAAGAATGCAATATATTGGTTAGTCTTTTCTGCAGCTATGTATACCTTCATGCTCTTCAAGTTCTGTTTTGATTTCACATTTTGAACATGTAAATACATGATACATAAATGCATCCCAGATGCATGTCTCATGTGTTTATTAAAGCCGGCATGACGCGTGTGTGACGTTTCAAGTTACTTCACCTAATAAAGAGCTTTCTGAAGCAACGGTATTGTCCTAAGTGTCTGTGAATATTCGACTCATGCTGCCGAAATATCTCTACCGTTTTGAAAAGAGTGCCTCGTTCAGGAAAAATCTTCTTAATACCTGAAATAGAATAGAAACATACAAGTAACTCGGAAAACACAACGAAACTGTTATTCACTACAACATTGTATGTGTACGAAAACTTCTTGTTGCACCAAAATATGCTTCCGAAATGACGAAGTACATTTCAAATCAAATTTATTTATCAAGGAACATTTTGAATATACTAGTAGTTTGAAAATTTGCATATGTTACATTGTTTTCTTTATATTTTTTCAAATAACGTATCATAGCGGAGACATTTCTCTGTCGGCTTTGCGAAAACAATAAAACTGATATGACGCACAGCTTAATTGTCGCACGTCTACTATCGTGTAGTTACTTATCGCACTGGGTCCGTATTCATAAAGCTTCTTAGCAATATCTTAAGACAAAATTTATCAATTTTTTAACACCCTTTTCTATCAATTTAAGACATCTTCTTTATATTAGTAATATTTTCTACTTAAGTTGCTTCATGAATACGCGCCCTGCTGTCTAGACACACTCACTCTCCGATTGGTAATGATTAATTTCGTTTTGTTCATAGTACAGGACAAAGCAAAAAATACAAACATATACATGATACAAAACATATGTCGCAATGATTTCGCTTGTTATATGATTTAGAGGCGCAGTCGGGGTTCGTTCTCGTGACGTGAAAGCCATCCTACCTACATTACATATAATCATCCCCCTATATCTATCTACAGTAATAAGTAAAATACTGAGGAAAACCTTACCTAAAATGTTACACGTTGGTAGCTATATAGAAACTTCACTGGCACCTACAAATGAGTACATCGCATACACACAATAAACAGCCTAGCATTACAAAACTCGTGAGCGAATCTAACAAGTATAAAAACACAAGTGCAGGAGATCTCATTTCACGCCGACAGTGTTCGAGATCATTTTCGAAATTCCATAATTATTTTCACTGTAGCATATGTAACTTTTAAATTATGGTAGTTATGACTTTTTTGTTTATAACGCAAAGTTGCGGGACTAGAACTGTATGCAAATGAGAACATTTTATGACGAATATCATGAAAACCTCTTCATTCCAGTGTACGAGACCGACTCGAAAAACTACATTTCGGAAATGGGGGCGGATTAAAAAATATATAGGACATTCATCTACAATCAAAGTTATGGAATAAAGTGCAAAAAAATCTGCATACTTTGCGCTATATTACATGAGAATGCGTAAAGTAATAAAGAAACTATAAAGAAGCCGGTTGTTTTTTCGAAACCACTTGATCCCCCACCTTGGTGATTAGCGAGACATGGCCACATTTTAAATCAACTATATCTCAACAATCGCTGCTGGAATATTTCTGAAACTTTGTCAGATGCTTTGTTAGGTCAAGGGACATCACGTAATGCCAAAATTACCAAGGTTAAGGTTATAGTTTGCGTTATTTTCCCAAAATTTAACCTTGGTTAGGTAACAACCTTAGTTAACTGTATGTGTTTGCCGCATTTTCTTTTTTTGATACTTGTTCATATGTATTGTTGGCATTGGTGGACATCACTGAATTACTGAACGACAAAAATTACCAAGGTCAAGGTCATAGTTTGTTTATTTTCCCCAAACTTAACCTTGGTTAGGTAACTTAACCTCAGTTAACTTTATGTGATTGCCTCACTTTATGTCTTTTGATACTTGCTGGCATTGGTGGACATCACTGAACGGCAAAAAATACCAAGGTCAAGGTCATATTTTGCGTTATTTCCCCAAACTTAACCTTGGTTAGGTAACAACCTCAGTTAACTTTATGTGAGTGTCTCTTTGATACTTGGTCATATGTATTGTTTGCATTGGTGGACATCGCTGGAAGACAAAAATACCAAGGTCAGGGTCATATTTTGCGTTATTTTCCCCCAACTTAAGCTTAGTTAGGTAACTTAATCTTGGTTAGGTAAATTAACTTCAGTTAACTTTATGTGATTGCCTCACTTTATGCCTTTGATACTTGGTCATATGTATTGTTGGCATTGGTTGACATTGCTAAACGACAAAATATACCAAGGTCAAGGTCATATTTTGTGTTATTTTCCCAAAACTACACCCTGGTTAAACCACTTAACCTCAGTAACTTAACTTCTTATGATTACCTCGCTTTTATTTGTTTGATACTTGGTTATATGAAGTGTTGTCTTTGGCGAACATCATTTAAGCACAAATTTAATAAAATATTTCATATGCTGTTTACTGCGGTGGGCGAGACACCCTTAGACCGAGATCTTGTCTTCATTAGTTTATAGCTTCTTCCAAATGTTTACAAACACTAAATGATTTATGTATTCTAACACTTTCTTCCTGATTATGTGTAACACTGGCTTCTTTGTTAGTCGTTATAGGCCATCAACCATACATTTTGTGGTACCATCACACATTGACATTTTGTTTATCAGTTTCATGGCAAAAAAGAAGTCCAACTCATTTCATGTATGTTTTTACTTCATAACGACAGAGGATAAACGGTGTTCGCATGTTCGAATATGTTACCATTGTACGAACGGAAAGCACGCACGAACACCTACCTACAACACCCGACGTTGACCTATGTTTTACCTTTTATTATGTTCCCCGAAATGTTCGTGGGAGCATATATATGTGTACGTCCGTCTGTATGTCCGTCTGTCCCGTTTTCTTGTCCGCTTAACTTCTACGTTTTTCATGAAACTCAGGAATATCAGTATGATGTCTAGTAGCACATATTGTTGGGAGGTTCCGGTTGAATGATTTTTGGCGGAGTTACGAGACTTTCAAGTTTTTCGAATTTAAACCTTGCTTAACTGCTCCTACGCTTTTCGTCCAACTTCCATGAACCTTTATAGGAAGTATGAGAATGATGTCTAGTAGTGCATATTGTCGGAAGGTTCAAGTTGAATGTTTAGTGGCGGAGTTACGTGACTTTAAAGTCTTTCAAATTTAAACATGGTCCACTTAACTCCTTTTACGTTTTTCATTCGATTTTCACACAACTTCATATGGAGTATGAGTATGATGTCTAGTAGGGCATATTTTTGGGAGATTACGGTTGAATGATTTTTTGCGGAGTTACGGGACTTTGAAGATTTTCGATTTTAAAGCTTGTCAGCTCAACTCCGCCTATGTTTTTTTTATCCGATTTTCATGAAACTTCACAGGAAGTATCAGTATGATGTCTAGTAGCATATACTGTCAGGATATTCCAGTTGAATGGTTTTTGGCGGAGTTACTGGACTTTAAAGATTTTCGATTCTAAAGCATGTCCGCTCGACTCCTATGTTTTTCATCCAATTTTCATGAAACGTCACATGAAGTATCCCTATTTTGCATAGTAGTTCATATTTTCAGGTCGTTCTGGTTGAACGATTTTTGGCGGAATTATTGGACATGAAATTTTTCAATTCTAAAGCTTGTCTGCTCAAATCCTCCTATAATTTTTATCTGATATCCATAAAACGTTAGGAAGTTTCCGTATTATTTCTAGTAGCTCATATTTTCAGGATGTTTTGGTTAAAACAAAAATGGGCGGAGTAATGGGACATTGCACTTTTTAAAGAAAGTTATAAAGCTTGTAAGCTCAAATCATCCTACATTTTCCATCCGATTGTATTTCACATGACTGTGTACCTTTATTCGGGGAGCATCCATCGGTTCTACCGATCTCTTGTTTAGTGCGTCAAAAAACGTTTGCCAAACAGCTAACATTTGCATTCAACGAAAATGTCGGCATTTTCATTTACATCTTATTACCTTACACACTTCAAACTTTTTGGACATATTTCAATTAGTTTAATCAAAACTCTGGGATTGATTTATTTTGGTCAATTAAAAAAGCTGGCGACGTTCTTGATAAAAAATTGAAACGTCAAGTTTCATCTGATTTAAACATATTGTATTGCTATTTTTTTTTTACAAAGAATTCAAGTGGGTCGGGCCACAATATCTTACGACCCTTCCTAAAACAATTTGATTACAAAGAACAGTTATATAATGTTATGGCTACAGTAAATAATTAATTAACAATGAATACAGAGAATAAATGAAGTTCATCTATAAGTACTTTTGATTTTTCAACGCTATATACAACCTTACCACAATACCTTATCAAAGACAAACGTATTGCTCTCGTTCAAAAACTTTCGCTAAGTGGGCTTGCCAAGAAGTTTGTGTAGCACTCATTTTCCTATTAGAATATTTTCGTCTGGTATGGAACTACCGTTTATAGTTACATTGTTTTCATCCCTATGGGTACGAACTGTGCAACTCTTGCCGCAGGTTTGTTTTTGTATTGCTATGAAAGAGAGTTTCATGTTGAGTCTTTTACCAGATACTCAGGCAGATGTAATTGAAGCCTTTATTGACAACTCTCGGTATCTGTATGACAAATTGAACATTGACAATCATTCTTCTCTAGTACGGTTAATACAATCAATCAATCCCAAAGAACTTCAACTCAACAAAGCTAATATTTCTGCTACGGTCGCTTCTTTTCTTGACTTACATCGCTCTATTGAAAATGGAGAAATAATAGTTATATCTATGACAAGATAGATGATTTGTTTTTTGATACTGTAAATTATCCCCCTCTTAGATGGGGATGTTCCCCGAGCTACTTCTTATGAAGTCTATGTTTCTCCACTTATTTGTTTTCTAGAGCTTGTAGTCGAGTTGAAGACTTTAATATTCGTAATATTTGTATAACTGAAAAGCTACTCCAGCAACGCTACCGTTACCATAAATTTCGGAAAAAAACATTGCAAAATTGTATTATCGTAACTCTGGTCTACTTTTAAAATATAAAAGTAATTTAATAACTCTTCTATGACAAGGACTATCACAAACCGACTTCTACGGTGATGTGATTTACAAACTTCGTAAGATCCTTGGTCATGATCACGTTCATACAATCTTTATTAAACTTGTTAACAAGTTTTCAAAAGAGGTTATGACCCTATTATTTTGCAAGGCACTGCATGTTTAGTGGTGAACCCATTTACAATTCGCCATATGCTTTCATCTGACTGTGCGATGACCGGACAGAGTGTGGTCACTATGATGACGTCTACCTAAATCCTTATAGAACGGTAGAGTTTGATGTTTGTCTTTAATCTTGTCTTGTCCTACTCTCTTAAATCCTTAATGGTTTATTCTCTTGTTGCTCTGGCTTCTGCCGTGTCATTGAGTAAAAACTTTGCAAGATTGTATTATCGTAACTCTGATCTACTTCTAAATTATAAATGTAATTTAAGAACTCTTTCAGCGACAAGGACACAACATTACTTCTGTGGTGATGTGATTTATAAACTTCGTAAGATTCTTGGTCATAATCACTTTCATACAATCTTTATAAACTTGTTATAAAGCTTCTCAAAAGACATTATAAATACTGAAAATGCGATGCCTTGGAAGCAACAAACACAAACAAGAGATAAAATTAGCAGACTCGGTTTTATTGAGTCTGTTCATGAGAGATGATGTCGAGTGCAACACCTCTCACGCCTCCTAGCAGCGGCTTAAGCGATTTTCTACTTTAAAGCCACACATATTGGACTTGATGATCCCAAAGGACCAGGAAGTAATAACTGATTTGTAGTCGGGGCGACTTTTCACGGCCGCCACACAGCACTAAACAAACGCTAGTGTAAATGTCAATAAATACTGAACCCTATAACCCTGTCGTTGTGCAACGTTCTGCATAAACATGAAGGTCTCACACCACACTTCGATTTTACTGAGTTGGCCATTGGAATTAAGTCCAATTTTCCATTCTGAATGAAACATTTACAGTCTAAAAGTATTTTTTTTGGTAAAGTACAGTTACTGCTGATCATAATACCCTACAAAATCTGGTACATAGCCCACTTTGTGGTTTTTTTAATGTGAGTGGTGTCAGGCAAGGTACTCTTTTCGGCTTTCACTAAACAGTTTGCCTAAATTCATACACATTTTGAGCACCCACAAATGTGTAACATTTTGCTGTCAGTGTCGTCTAATCGCTGTTCATCCAATCTCACAATATTGTTTTCTCACCTGCAACAGGAGAAAAAAAATCCATGGAAAATTATTAAAAATATCTCAAACCGAAGAACACACCCCTACTTTTTATGGTGTAAGAATCACCCTACAGTCACATGCAATGGAGCTAACTGTGTAGTGAGACCTGAAGTGACTCATTTACAGTTCGCCACTACGCTTTCCTCTTTGATTGTGCGATGACAGGACGGATTGTGGACCCTATGATGACGTATACCTAAATCTTCAAAGGACGGTTGCGTCTGATGCTTGTCTTAAATACTGTCTTGTCGTACTCTTACTGGTTTGATCTCTTGTTGCTCTGGCTTCTACCAAGTCACTGCTACTTGATTTGTGACTTTTTTTATATTCATACATTCATGATTGTTAATGTGTTATACTTATATATTGCTTATGAATGCAGCAGTTTTTATTCATCTTTGTAATTGTTGTTTGGTTTGTGAACGTACATTTGGTTGATTGTGGTCCTTGAATCCTACATTTCCTGTATATACTTACTTGTTCATATTAATCTACATTTTCCTAACAAACAGTATGTCCCATTATACTAATAGTTACCAGCTGCAGTTTTATGCAGTTGCTAGGTTCTAGCTTTTTTTGCTATAATTCAACACCGGCGTGATAAAAACCGAAGATTGTCAAGATTGTTATAAACATGAAATATACCTTATGCATACACGCTTAGTATTCGACTGTGCCTGTGTACTGGAGCAAAGTTACCCACACTCCAACCCACCCCGTCCTCACTCACAGCTTGTACGAACAGACTCCGAAACGCCCACTGAAACCCATTATTCTCGGGTGTTAGTGGACAAAATGTTCAGCAATATAGGCCGCTTTCTTCCCTCCCACTGTTGCCTTCTCATCCTTCCCCATTATTATCATGCTGTCCTTCTTCTCGCTTGTTAACCTCGGATGGGTACTTCTATCCTTGAAATGTTCTTTCACGGTGGACAGTTGGTGTACTGGCGACGGAGCTATAGCAGTAGTAGGGGGTTTATCGTTATCCAAATATTTAGTAACTGCCCTTAACATGGTTATAACTTGTCACTGGCAGATTGCCATCTCAACATTGTTACCATTAGCCTAGCAGCGGATGTAAGGCGACATCATGTAGCAGTCATAGATACATGACAAACATGTCTGATGGTCAGTTTTTGACCGCACAATGAACCGTAGATAGTTGTGTTGATATTTTTTATTTAGTAGTGGAGGTTGAGCGTCGATCCCCTAATAAAGTCTTCTGCTGCGGTGGAGATGGTCTGTCTTCTATGTGTGCTGATATTAGGTACAAGGTGGCTCGATTAGCTCATTTGATAGATAACTCAGTAAGCTAGCACTCCGGGTAAGAGTACCGTACCGGCCGCAGTTTTAAATCTTGGTTTATTTCATTGTCGACGAGGTAATTCGGTGAACGCGGGATAGCGGAACCGGGGATCTGGAAAGACCGGAAGAGCTAGGTCAGCTCTTAAAAGATACAAATGGGAGGAGTGTGGTGGTTTTGGATTAGCCCAGTTGGTAGAGTACTTGCCCTATAAGTGAGGTGTCACGGGTTCGAGTCCCGCACCGGTCGCACTAACTTTTCCCCTTTAGTTTACTTCATACTGAACACTAAACAAAGGCATATATGGCGGTATGAGGTATCACGTGATTTCTATTTATAAAAGCGAACAAAATTGACGTCACACATGAGACGTCACGTCCTTAGTTGCATCTTGTCAGCTGAATGTGAGAAGTTTGTTGTCTCAAGCTCTGTTTAAATTAAATATTTATTATTTACCATCACATATGGATTCAAAGAATATCACCAACCGTCCCGTTGAGTCCGGCAGCCAGTAAGTGATGGTTTTAATATACAATGTGATAAATGCTAAACTAAAACACAGATATTTGTCTTTCGTTCAAACGTTGTCAAGTGGGTGGGGTAACAAGGACAACCTATTATTTTTAAAGTATAATGTTTTTTAATAAGTAAAATATTTATTTCTCAACCGATTTTCAAAAAATAAGTCACTAGAGAGTCTAAGCGCACTAAAGCCGATTTGATTTATGTATATAAATTTCTGCATGGACATTATAAAACTCCACCAGATCTAAAAAAAAAATTATCTTATCTGAGAATTCTTTACGAGGACATACTCTTAAGTCATTGTTTTGGGCGCTAGTTTCAGCCAAAGTTTTTTTGGACTTTTCAGATAAAATTAATCTGCTACCTAAATAAGTTGTACATCAGTTAAAAAGACATTTTCAGTGGTAAATAAAAATACCTTATTTTTCAAAATCGGTTAAGAAATAAAAATTGCATGCGCAAAAGTTATTTTTGATGGGTCATTTTTAATGCAAAATTCTGCAGCATGAACAATTTGAAATTATTTTTTTTAGAAATTTTATCAAAAAATGTTTTTAAATTGTTGGATATCGGTAAATTAAGATCTGAAGGATTACTGAAGTTATTTGAAATTTCGTAATTTTCTGCTGTCCCACCAACAAGGAATTTAAATAGGAAAAGCCCCATTAAAAAATCATTTTGGCTGTAAAATATTTATTTCTCAACCGATTTTCAAAAGTAAAGTAGTTTTATTTACCATTTAAAATGCCTGTTCTAATGATGTATTACTGATGTACGTGTTATTTGAATTGCTCAAGTTACTTCAGAAAAACCTTTGGCTGAAACAAGCGCCCCAAACATTAATACAATTCAGTCGTACAGACATCAGAAACAATTTCTTCAGCAGTCGGGTAGTACTTTGAAATGATATTACTGATGATCTGGTTACGTCACCAAATACTGCTTCCTTTAAATGGAAATTGAGAGCTGACCTCCATTGAGTCAGCTAAAATACCAAGTAACAAGATGGTTTTAATATACAAACATGTTAAATGTTCGCTAAGCTTAACTAAAACACAGATATCATACATGTTTTTCGTTCAACCGTTTTCCAGTGGGTGGGGTAACAAGGACACCCTATTAGTTAACTAGGAACTACTGTTCGGGGCGCTTGTTTAAGCCAAAGTTTTATTGACTTTTCAGACAAAATTCATCTTGTGCCTAAATAAGTTGTATATCAGTGAAACAGACATTTTAGTGGTAACTAAAACATACCTTACTTTGAAAATCGGTGGATAAATAAAAATTTCATGCGCGAAACCAGTTTTTGATAGGGTATTTTCAATGCAAATTGAAAATTCTGCTTCATAACATAAACAATTCGAAAATTACTTTTTTTGGCTGTAAAACTAAGGTGTTTTTATATACCACTAAAAGTACCAGTTATAATGATATATAAATATACCCTGTTTAAAGTTATGGTTGAGACATTGACTCATTTGACATTTGACCTCCATGTGTGACCTTGGCATTTGCGGTACGAACCTTCTCATTGTGATTAATAATTGTGTGAAGTTTCATGAAATTCCCTTCAGGGCTTTCAAAGTTATGAGTGACACGGATTTGACTCATTTTACCTTGACCTCTAAGTGTGACATTGACCTTTGAAGTACGGACCTCATTCTTGCGCACGACCTTCTAATTGTGATTAGTACTTGTGTAAAGTTTCATGAAATTCTCTTCATTTCAAAGGTTTGACTGAGACACATCATGTCCATACGTTGCCCGTTGATGTGGTGGAAATAACAACATCGCGTGGTGGAATAACGCCTCAGTGGGGTGTAAATTTACACCGAATGTAAGAAAATTATTATTTCTTGTTCATATTTCCAGAAGTGTGACATAGCGCAAGATGTGGTCCCTACATTTTCGAAGACTCACCTGAACTTTGTTTAGTCTAAACGTTTGTAATTTTTTCAAACATTCGATGAAATTATGACTTTCTACTCAAACACAATAAAACGCACAGAAAAAATACAAAAGTTAACCGGTCAAATGCATAAAATCGCGCTGTACATTATTCTGTGAAGTAAATGACAGTCTCCTACGCAATGTTTTCATTTGTTTTGTATATTTTGTAACGCCATTGATGTGGTGGAGGTTCTCTAAAACGAAGTAACGCCTCAGGTCAGGTAGCATTTTAAAGAAACGTTATTTCTTCTTTTTTCACGCACACAAACACGTTTTATCGTTCGCATGTTTCGGCATTTGTTAGCTTCCCTATATAACGATTAAATTAGATATATTGAAAATGCTATGGCCCTTGTTTACGTTCTTACAATGTAGATTGAGCTGTAATAAACACGAACATGCCTACGAGAGGTGTTCAACTTCTATTTGAACACTTTTCCATGAGCTCTAATATTGTATTGAGATACTTTTTACTGTAACAAATGTTCAATTTGTGAACCATAGCAGTAGTAAATCATTCTACAACGCTTGGGCCATGAAGCTAAGGTCTTGTTAATTATTTCTTGGTCTAGTTTCTTCCACTCGTCCTTCAATGCAATGTTAAGACCTCTTAGGGTGTTGATTTTACGTTTTTGAAGGCGGCGTTTCAAGATCTCCCGGATCCCTAAATCCATTGAGGCTGCATCAGGGGACTTTGGTATCTATTCTTCAGGTGTGACATACTTAGCATACTTTTCTTTCAGATACTTAATTGTCTTTTTAGCTATATGTGGAAGGCCATATGCTTAACGGCATTGCCTGGAAAGAGCCTCGGCACATCTTTCTCCAAAAATGATTTAAGAACCTTTTGAATGTAATATTCGGAATGACTCTTGTTCCTTTGTCTATGATTCTAATGTCCGTTTTGCCGTTATAGCATACTCCAGCCCAAGCCAGAAATCCAGCAGCGAATGCATCAATCTTAACTAACTTCAATTTATGGCGGTCATCACGACCTTTAATTAAATAGCAGACCTTTCCTCAGTAAAACATCGGATGTCATACAATTTTTCCATTTACCATGACATAACTTCGTATAAAGCTTCCGAGACCTTTGCCTGCGTTTGAGAATTTGGGCTGTGTTTAATTGATAAACCCGCATTTTTTTTCGAAGTTTTGCTTTTAGGATTTTGCAATAATACAATTGATAGTGCCGACAGAAACATCAAGTTTCGAAGACATTTCACGTTCAGTGGAAGGATTGGTTTTACTGATCATATGGGCCAAAGACCTGACAACCACAGGAGTGGCCACAGTAGGACGCTTTTGAAACTTCCGCGACATTTAAGTGGAATAGGCCGCAGAATATTGCGCACCCTTGTTATGGCAAATATGACTTATAGTACCTAAAGAAATATCATACCCAAGGTCTTTGACCACTTTCTTGATACTTCTAATGGAGTGCTAGATATAGTCTTCAAAAGTCCAAGTACTATACCCTCTATTCTATCATAAATTTGTGTCCTTACCATCGTGAAGATAGTACATAAAGTACACGTCTGCGTAACGACACACACTACTTTACATCGTGGAAGGCATGGTTTTCAATTGTATCGTGCGAGCACATAGAAATTGGGTTCTGTATACTCATAAAATATAAGGACATATAAGTTGAACACCTATCATACTGACTGTTAGTAAACATGGTTAAGTTAAGCTCTGTTTCTCTCTAAGAATATGGAAAAGAACAACCAAGCTTGGCCCATATTTGTATAATGGGTAAAAATGTAAAAGTGTCCAATGCGAAAGTTGCCCACAGTGTCAGTGGCATGACATATGAAAGGCGGATCCCATACCTCACTTTTCACCGCCTGAAAATTTCCTGAATTGAATCAAGTACCCAATCACTGCTGGGTGATTGAGATTTTTTCAGTCAGTTGCCCACACCGAAGCTCAAACGCACGACCTTTAGCTGCTCCGTAGTCGATCGTTGTAATATCTCGGCCACGGCGGCTGTCTGTATACTGATAAGCACAATGCAGAGCTATAGTTTCGAGCAGTAAATGACCATCACATTGACATTTACTCGTCATCTACTTAAGTCAACTGTATGTTAATTGTGATGCTAGCTCCCTTGTTTCTATCGTCGTTTTCTTTTATCAAAATCCTTGTTATTTTTGCTCCAAATTATCTAAAATTACTCATAGCCCATTGGCCCAACAGTGTTAGTTATATCTGTTGCTGGATGTTTTATAGTGTATATTACTGTTTCTTAATAATAGACTGTATAGTTTCTATAGTGCCAGGCATGGCAGAGCAGGACAGGGCAGTCTGACAGGCAGGTTGGTCCTTAATCTCAAATGCTCACTAGACTTCTGACTACAGTGGCTGTGAGGAAAAAAACAATGCAATAAACACACATATATTCCCTGTTATTGCATTTTACAATAATAATTATATACAATTCAACTAATCAATTTTATAGTCATCTTCCATTCAGTTTAACCGATAGAGAAAACTATCTGCATAAAATGATCTCGTAATATACGTTCACTTTAGCTGATCAATATTCAGAAAACGTTATGTTATAGGGATTGAATTGACATAACATGTACATTATTCCGACAGTTTCTTGCATCTTCAGTTCATTTTATACGTGTATTAACATTTGAACCGAAACTGACTGCTGTACTACTGAGCTGTACTACTACAAATGGCTGTTCTATGGCTGCCCACGTTCATTTGCATTACGTTACTCTTCATTCATCACGTAATCAATCACGCGTGCTCGGACGATGTACTTGCATGTCGCTTAGTCACTGGGAAACAGAGATAATCGCAGAGATAATTACATTTAAACTTAATGTTGATGCTTTCGTTGCCGTTGCCGATGAAAATCACCACAACATATATGCGTATTTTTCTTCCTCGAAAAGGTGAGACATCTACTGAATAGTTAGTCGTTCATGCGAAATTCTCCAGAGCATTTTCACTAAGAAGCAGTAGGCTTGTTCGTATCTATTACAGCTCAATCTACATTTGTAAGAAGGTTTTGTAAGAAGGTAAACAAGGGAGATTTCATTTCCAATGTATCCATTTTAATCGTTTTATTGGTAAGCTAACAAATGCCGAAACATGCGGATGATAAAAACGTGTTTATGTGCTTGAAAAGAAGTAAAAAAAAACGTGTCTTTAAAATGCTACCAGACCTGCGGCGTTACATGGTTTTATAGTTCATCCACCTCATCAATGGCGTTACAGAAAAAAGATGACACAAATATGTCTATTCAAGTCATTCTGGACTATAAAGATACAAAACAAAACATTGCGTAGGAGTGTCATTTACTTCACAAAATAATGTAAAGCGCGATTTAATGAATTTGACAGGTTAACTTTTGCATTTGTCTGTGCACTTCATTGTGTTTGAGTAGAAAAGTCATAATTTAATTTAATGTTTGAAAACACAACTATTTAGACAAAACAACGTTCAGGTGAGTGTTCGAAAATGTATGGACCACATCTTGCGCTATGTCACACTTCTGGAATATATAAATAAGAACAAGCAAATAATCATTTTATTACCTTCGGTGTAAATTTAAACATCACGAGGCGTTATTCCACCACAAACTGTTGTTACTTCCACCACATCAACGGGTAACGTATGGACAGGGTGAGATATGAATTTGACTCATTCGACATTTGACCTCCAAGTTTGACCTTAACATACAAACCGATGCATGCGCGCGACACACCTTCTCACTGCGATTAACAATTGTGTGAAGTTTCCTGAAATCTGTTCAGTATTTTCAAAGTTATGGTTGAGACACGGTTGTTTCGAATGGACGAACGAATGAACGGAAGGACGGAGGGAAGGACGGAAGATTACTGTATGCCTCCCTTCGGCGGCATACTAATACCATACTTGGAAACACGCATCAAAAAGACAACAAGAAACAATGGTTTGACATATCGGCCTTTACTCCGTTATGTACAGATTGGTAGTTGATTATAATTACTTTAAACCTGTTTGCATATAATTAAATAAAGGGTAATGTCATCTGGAGTGTTAACTCCTGCCAGATATGCTATTGGTGCAATATAATCATCAAGAAGTAAAAGGCAAAACAAGATATATTTATAAAAATGTGTGCACATCTATTTTTTGGAAATATTAAAAAAAAGTTGTAAAGACACATTAATCAAAACAAGTTTTAAAATATATATATACAATATGTATGCATTAATCAAGTAGTGAGACCAGTGTAGGAAACGTTCCTTCACCAGCAAAAGTTGAGTTCCTCAAAGTAAAAAAAATAGCAAAATGCATGGAGTTGAACAAAATGCATGGCGTTGAATGGGAAACAGTCATCTGGTTCAGTTTTGGCTTTCTTATCATGAATGTCAACGTTCACCTTCATCTCAATCATAACGTGTACCAAGAGGTTGTTCCTTTCATGCACTAACCGTATTGAGTCTGGGAGAGAATGAACGTTAAAGTGTTTGAATAAGTTTATGACGTAAAAGTGTACATCAATGTTATATTCGTAATGAGGTTGATTTATGATTATGCAAATGTGATTACACACTTCCTTTTTTTAGTCTGTATTATATAAAGGGACGCCGCGAATTTTAAGAGACCTAATATCTTAGCTGGACTTGCTAAATGTAAATTCTATAATTTCTATTTAATAATTCTTTATAAAAGTGACAGCAACAAAACAATGCTACAAACTATTGCTTGTATAAAACATTTAAAATATAATTTTACAAATGCATACTTATTCTTTATTTAATAATTAAATGATTTCAATATGAAACTAGTAGTATGGACGAGGCACGACCATTTTACTTAAGCAAGGTCAATAACTGTAACAAATGCTTCGATTTATCTCACTGCGTCCGCAGACTGCATTCAGTATTTATTTATCAGCAAATTATAGTTATTGATTACGCAAAAACTTTATTACATAGTTGGTGTATATTGTTCGTGGTGTTGTGGGTGGTGTATATTGTCCGTGGTGTTGTGGGCGGTGTGTATAGTCCGTGGTGTTATGGGCGGTGTATATTATCCGTGGTGTTGTGGGTGGTAAATATTGCCAGTGGTGTTGTTGGTGGTGTAAATAGTCCTTGCTGTTGTGGGTGGTGTATATTATCCGTGGTGTTGTGGGTGGTGTATATTATCCGTGGTGTTGTGGGTGGTGTATATTGTCCGTGGTGTTCTGCGTGGTATATATTGCCCGTGGTCTATATTGCCCGTCGCGTTCTGCGTGGTATATATTGCCCGTGGTGTTCTGCGTGATGATGTATTGCCCGTGGTATATATTGCCCGTGGTTTTATGCGTAGTGTATATTACCCGTGTGTTCTGCGTGGTTTATATTGCCCGTTTTGTTCTGCGTGATGATGTATTGCCCGTGGTGTATATTGCCCTTGGTGTTCTGCGTGATGTATATTGACCGTGGTGTTCTGCGTGATGATGCATTGCCTGTGGTTATATTGCCCGTGGTGTTCTGCGTGATATATATTGTCCGTGGTGTTCTGCGTCGTGTATATTCATTATTGCCCGTGTTGTTCTGCATGATGTATGATGCCCGAGGTGTTTCGGGTGTATATTGTCCGTGGTGTTCTGCGTCGTGTATATTGCCCGTGGTGTTCTGCTTGGTGTGTATTGACCGTGGTATTCTGCTTGGTGTGTATTGATCGTGGTGTTCTGCTTGGTGTGTATTGACCGTGGTGTTCTGCTTGGTGTGTATTGACCGTGGTATTCTGCTTGGTGTGTATTGATCGTGGTGTTCTGCTTGGTGTGTATTGACCGTGGTGTTCTGCTTGGTGTGTATTGATCGTGGTGTTCATCATGGTGTATATAGCCCATGGTGTTCTGAGTGGTCCGTGTGATGTGTATCATGTCCTGTGTTTACGGCGTGGAATTCCAGTGTTGCAGCACTGATATAGTGTATTGCTACAAGAAGACACCATCGACTCGTTATGTATTGTTATAGGGTGATTTTAACGCATCACGTGATTTCTAATTATAGCAATGAATCGCTGACATCACGAATGTGACGTCACGTCCTTAGTTGCAACTTGTCAACCGAATGTGAAAAGTTTGTTGTCGTTAGCTCTGTGCAATTTCAAGATTCTCCGTCAAATATGTATTCGAGGAACACCATCAACCGACCCGTTGAGTCCGGTAGCCAGTAAGTGATGCTTAAATATGCAAAATTGTTAAATGTTCGCCTCGCTAAATTAAAATACAGAAGTCTATATTTTCCTTTAGCTGTTGTCAAGTGGGTGGGGTAAAATATTTGACTGGTATTTTATCATAGCAGGAATGCAGTGATTATTGCGAAGCACATGTTTAATTTTATATGAGGCCATACTTTTCTTATTTGTTGGTTTACGGGAGTCCTGTCCTATTTTTGCCCAAATCAAAATAAAAATAAAATTTAAAAATCCCGATTTTATTGTTATTGCCAGTCCGGCATTTGAGTGTAATTATAGTGGAAAAAAGTGTTCAGGGAAGTTTCGTACCCATATATATTCCTACCATTAAAGCAAGTCAGAAGATAAGTAAACCTACCTGTTCTAAACATTATACTTTGCAGGGCTTTTTTTGGATGTTTTTATAGCCGTTAATGGATCATACAGTGCTTTGGGGTGTATAGAATCATTGGTAGTAAAGAATCATTTTCTGTTTAAATTCAATTTTCTCAGCTCGTATATTTTAGATTATTTTAAAACTTTCCAGGCTTGAAGATATATCATATAAGCATACATTTATTCAACGGTGAAATTATTTGGGACATTTTTCCATGCAAAATATATCACTATGTGCAACACCTCTCAGAAAAAATGATTCTATACTACCTGAATGAAGTGTGTTTTTGAAATGAAAAATTCATACTGTCACAATAAACTCAGAAATAAATATTTGCTGTTTTAACAAATGTTAGGGACAAAAGTCAAAATGCAATCATCAATTAAGGTAACTTGTTGCAGTTTGGCACTTTTAAGGATAAAAATGAAATTATGTAAATATTGGTGCAAAAACGCCTATTAAAAAATCACAGTTTCAGGACAATAATTTTAGAAATTTTGCTATCATACAACTAAAAGGGTAAATCTAAATCAGAAATTAAATAGACATTTTCCTTTCATTTTAAAATTAGACGTTTAACCCGAGTGATTCTATACCACCCAAAGCACTGTATTCCCAATAATAAAACATATCTTTTTTTCCCAATTTTGAAAAGAAAATTCCCATTTGAAAGAAGAAAAAGAAAGAACACTGAAAAGTAGCAAAAATGTGACAAGTATTGAATATGAAATGCCTTTAAATGCCTCTGTTGATCTTATTGTACTGTAACAGTATGAAAGATACAATTATGAAATAAATGTTTGACTGTTTTGTTTCCCAATTTTATGGAAAATCGCACTAAAGTTCCCAATTTTGAGGGTATGGATTATGTTCCCAAAATTTAGAAAAAAAACACTACTTTGCTCACACAGTTTTGATATAATTATTCACTTTGAAAAAAAATAATTTTGAATTCACTGACAATTTGACCTGTGACTAACCACCATATCCACAATATGCATCCCTATGCCTGACAAGACTGAAACAATTTACTAACAAAACTCTAGTCATTTGTGTCCCGTACCGCCACCCAACCCGGGACAAGACGGGATGTAGCAGGTGTAAATAACAGGGATTTGAACATTCGACTGTCCCGGTAGTGCTGTGGATAGCAGGGGTTTTGCATCCTAAAACTAGCTAAGGAAGACAGCGGGCCCAGAGGTTTCACTATATTTTACTAGAAAGCAGTTTCTATTATAAAAAAAAAAGAAGCTGAAAACAATCAGTTTCATATGTCACGTCAAGAGTTCGTCTGTTGTTTTCTAAACCATGAAAATAAAAAATGTCTCAAAAGGTAACATTTATTTTTAATTTTATTTTAGACTCAATGGAAAAGCTGGTCTTAATTTTATTTTTATTTCGTCCTACCTATTGCAAATTTTTGGAAATTGTCCCGTAAACCATTAAATAAAAAATTTCAGCGCCCATATTCATCAAGCCCCCACCCAACCCGGGACAAGACGGGACGTAGCAGGTGTAAATAACAGGGTTTTGAACTTTCGACTGTCCCGATAGTACTGTGGATAGCAGGGGTTTTGCATCCTAAAACTAGCTAAGGAAGACAGCGGGCCCAGAGGTTTCACTATATTTTACTAGAAAGTAGTTTCTATTATAAAAAAAAAGAAGATGAGAACAATCAGTTTCATATGTCACGTCAAGAGTTCGTCTGTTGTTTTCCAAACCATGAAAATAAAAAATGTCTCAAGAAGTAAATATTTATTTTTATTTTTATTTTAGACTCAACGGAAATGCTGGTCTTAATTTTATTTTTATTTCGTCCTACCTACTGCAATTTTTTGGAAATTGTCCCGTAAACCAATAAATAAAAAATCTCTGGCCTGACGCTTCAGCGCCCATATTCAGCAAGGAACTTAAGTGGACAATATTACTTTAATCAAAATTAAAGATTTTTGCATATTTTTAAATTTCCTTATTAACCTCTTAGGAACACTACAAACCATCTATTTTAAGATAAATATTTAGCTGTGGATTTTATTTTATATTAGGAAAACGTCTTAAATTGATAGAAAAAGGTGTTTAAAAAAATGGTAAAATTTGACTTAAGATATTGCTATGAAGCTTTATGAATACGGACCCAGCTGGTCTTTATCACTAAATATCTTCAGCGATCATGCTATAATTTAAACTAAATATGATATAAATGACATTGTTGACAACTTAGCAGATGCCTACCAGTGTGCCAGTATAATGGAATTAATATATTGTTCCTCGCTCTCGCCCATTTAGCGTTGTTCCATTTAATTGTTCTTCCCTCTCGTTTCTTTCTTCACACCACGTGTGTCTATACTCCTTGTTCCAGTTACTTGTTCCTCGTCCTCCCTCTCGGCGCCTTCTTCTCACCCACTTGTCATTGTGTCTATGCTCCTTGTTCCAGTCCTCCTTCTCGGCCCCTTCTTCTCCCCCACTTATCATTATGTCCATTCGCCCGGGTCTTCTCTCCTGCATAAAGTAGATATCATGGGAGGCTATCGCGCGCCTTAGTTACTACATAACTGGATATTAGGGGAGGCTATTGCGCGCCTTAGTTACTACATAACTGGATAGGCTATCGCGCCTTAGTTTCTATATAACTTGATATTAGGGGAGGATATCGCGCCTTAGTTACTACAGAACTGGATATCAGGGGAGGCTATCGTGCGCCTTAGTTACTACATAACTTGAGATTAGGGGAGGCTATCGCGCGCCTGAGTTACTACATAACTGGATATATGGGGAGGCTATAGCGTGCCTTAGTTACTACATTTATACTGGATATCAGGGGAGGCTATCGCGCGCCATAGTATACTTGGTCAACTGACGCGTAGGCCTACTTGTGGTGTAGTTAGTCTAAATGAGTTTTATCATCAAGTACTCATATAGTATGTATGGATGTGGGGCTGGGAGTGGGGGTGGTCTGTGTTTTTTCGTCCGTCAGATGGGAACGCAAACCATGAGTTCCCATGTATATGAATCTATCCTCTAGATTAGGAATATCCAACACCGTCAGTTTGCTAATTACTGCAACACTAATTGGTCTCCTTTACGTATCAGGTTATTTTCTCCCCAAATTGGGAAGGAGCCAATGCATTTCAATTTAGGGACATTGTGTGTGCATTTTATTCACAAGGCGTGTGCTATCTACGGTTACGGTTGTCAGAACTCGACAGCAGATACATGCGTGAAATAATAATTTAACATCTTAAACTGTTAAAGTGTCCTTCTATTTATTTCAGATATAGGGGTGATTTCAGACTAAGATCCGTCGACTCCCAGTATTGGCACCGTCGACTCCGGGACAATTTCTACACAGAAGGGCGCTCCAGGTCCAAGCCATACGATCACCATGCGAAGAGACGTGACGACAATTTGAGACGACCTGTCAAACGTCAAGAGCATGACCGATCAAGGATTGAATCCTATCAAAGTAGACCTGTTGAGCGCCAAGATGATGGTCAACGAAGATTTGAACAGAGCACCGAACGACATTGGCCAGAGGAGCGCCAAAGAAAACACGCCTCCGGACATCGGCCCGTGTCAGGCGTTGTTCATCACGACAACCGCCACAACCAAAGGGTATACCAGACGACCAAAGACTCCAGACACCGGTCTGTAGAAAGCTCAGCGTCCGTGTCCCAAAATACCCGTCACGACAACCAAAGAGAACAGCAGACGACCAAAGATTCCAGACATCAGTCTGTAGAAGTCTCGGCGTCCCTGTCCCGTCACGACCACCACAGACAAAGAGAGCAGCAGACGACCAAAAACTCCAGATGTCAGTCCGTAGAAGTCTCGGCGTCTCTGCCCCATGCTTCAGACGTCAGGACCTCCAGACAACCAACTGTTGAGATCCCACTACTAAACACCCAGCTCACCGAGCTAAGGACCTCCAGACGCCCATCTACCGAGGTCGACGAGGCTTACATCCCGGTTACCTTCCCCGAGCTGGGAGGTACAGTGTAAGTATTTCGTTGAATCTTATTTAATAAAACACGTTTGTAACTTTGCTACCCACGAACATGTACCTTATTTCTGTCATTCAGTCCTTACATCCGGTCCGTCCCATATCTAACCAGAGTTATATTCTCTTGATCTGTGTATTTTAAAATAAGCCTCCACTGGGCCTATGTGCCGCTGCGATGAAATATTTAATATACCTTCAAACTGAAGATCACGAAACTTCTCACTAATAAATAAACATGACTGCACTTATTTTTAAAAAAAAAAATCTAACATCAGATCCAAATTACGTTTTGATACTCGTTGTCCGCCCGCATCTTAGCGTAATA